>APFE030223412.1:26155-36266 GCA_000404065.3 Pinus taeda | reverse complement strand
TAATCACAAGCTCGGTGATCTAAGGCTCTCATTTTCAATTGGGGTGATATAAACGCATTCGGTGAAATTAAACGCACTCGGTTCAGTGATATATAAATGCTCGCTCTAGTTCTAAGGCTCACATATATAAACACATTCGGTGATCTTGGTTATGAGGCTCGCATATATAAATCCAAAGCTCAGTGATCTTGGCTCGCATATATAAACCCTTGCTAAACTATATATAAACCCACTCGGTTCGGCGATCAAAGATATATAAACGCATTCAGTGAAATTAAACGCACTCGGTTCGGTGATATATAAACCCTCGCTCTGGATCTAAGGCTCACATATATAAATGCATTTGGTGATCTTGGTTCTGAGGCTTGCACATATATATCCAAATCTTGGTGATCTGAGGCTCGCATTCAAATAATAAGGGTCTCTTTTGGTGATCTTGGGTATGTCGACAGCATATACATCTTCTGAACTCGATCCAATCAAGTCTGCAGGCTGTGGTGGGCACCTGCGATCTATAGAAACGGTTGATATCAGGTGCACGCTTTCCTTATCTTTTTCTAAAACATATTTGCTCATATAGTTTCAAGTATGAATATTTCACCACAACTACGAAAGATTACCAAAGGCAGACCTAGCACAGTTACTCTACAAGGCCTCTATGAGTATATAGAATCTGTAGAGAAATGTAGAGAAGAAAGAGAAGTCAAGCTACAAATAGAGTTAGAAGCCATGCTAGAAAATAAATTTGCATCTCTTGAAGACACAATCCAAAAACAAATAGAAAATAAAATAGAACTATTAGAGAATAAAATGTTGGCAATAGAGACTAGGTTACAGGTTATAGAAAAACAAAACCAAGATACTAACCAAACATCCCAGCAAGGAGATTCTTTAGAGAGCCTTAAAATGAAGGACATGATTAAAGAACTAGAATAAAAAGTTAATAGCCGCCTCACCCTAAATAATGTGGTAGATAAATTAGATATCAAACCAATTAAAGACGAAATGAACAAATTAATAGAATTAGACCATGAGCATAACAAAAGGGCCTTGAACCTTATAATCTTCAGTTTAAAAGAGGAGGTAGATGAGGATACTTTAGCCACAGCCTCGACAAAATTACATAATAGATTACAAATTGAAACAACGTGTCTCACAAAAGCAACAAGGTTGGGGAAATTAATTGAAAATAAAGGAAGATTAATCCAAATAAAGGTGAGCTCTACTGATCATAAGTATGACATACTTAGCAAAACCTCAAGTCTAAAAGGAATAGGAATATTTATAAATGAAGATCTCATCCCATAAGATCAAGCAAAATTAAGAAAGGAGGTTCAAAAGGTAAAAGAAGCTAGAAAGGAAGGAAAATGGGCAATAATCAAAAATAGAAAAGCCTTTATTCGAGATAGAAACCAAAAATATAGTACTAAATAGTGATTCAACATGCTCTGGATTCTTTCTTGGAACTGTCGGGGCTTTCCATGGAACAAAGGCCCCAAGCTAAGCTGGATCTCAAATGATGTTGATATTATTTTTCTTGTTGAAACTTGGGAGCACGAAGAATCTAAGGTCCCTAACATAAATGGCTTTACGTTATGGTCTACCTGGAACAAGTGATCCTCCTGTAGAGGCATTGGGGGAATAGCTTGTTACATTAAGAAGAACATCTCCCCCCATGCTAGGATTTATAAAAACAACCCTTACAACCAATATAGTTGGATAAAGATCACTGACATTAATAATAAAAATACCTACATAGCAATACGTTATTTCCCCCCCATCAATTCTAACTTGTATAAGAAGAAGAATCTAGATAAAAATAGTCCTTACAATGGTTTGGAGATTGATATTTCTAGCCTAAGGAATGAAGGTAATATCCTTTTAATAGGTGACTTTAATGCTCGAACTTCAAGAAAACAAGCTATTATTTTAAGCAATCATTCAAACCCTAACCCTCTTTAGTTGGATGAAGACCCTACTCTCGCTAGTAGGTACAAAAGGAACTTTGAAGACCTTGGGTTGAATCTGTTTGGTTTGGAGCTAGTCAGGCTCTGTAGTGCTTAGGATCTCATAATTTGCAACGGTCTAAAGAAGTGGCCCAATTCTAGCCAGATGACCTGCATCCATGGGCTTGGTAGTAGTGTGGTAGACTATGTTATTTCCGGTCTCCCTTTATACAATGAAATAATAAATCTTGACATCTTAAATGACCATGAGCCTGACTCTGATCATAGGCCTTTACTTATAACTCTCAACTTTGTCATGCACAGAGATCTCATAGAAAATAATCCTTATAGCCAAAAGAATTTAATATTTGATAAAAATAAAAACGATCTCTTTCTAAAAGAATTAAAACTAATTTGCTTCCTTTATCTAGTATAGACAACATAGAAGACCTATACCATAATTTTACTACAACCCTCTCATATTCTATTAACAATTTCACAATTGAAGTTTCAAATAATAAAATAAATGGCAAAACCAGCCCATGGTATGACAAAGACTGTAAAAATGCGAGGAGAGCTATTAAGGAAGTTGTTGATGAATCTCTTAAAATGGACAAGATAAAAATATACAAAGCCCTAACTAAAAGAAGAAAGAGGCAGTACATTCGTAAAAGACAAGAAAATCTCTTACACCTCTCTAAGGTAGCTCCTAAGAAATTTTGGAGGCAGATTCTGACTAGGAAAACTAAAGATAATAATAAAATTACTTTACATGATTAGAATTCCTATCTTAAGAAGCTCTATGAATCGCCAAATGTCATGGATAACTTTGAAACCCTGCCCACAACAAAAGAAGTTTTCTCTCTAGAAGAGATTGACTTTGGGGTTACATTCTTGGCTAATGGGAAAGCTAAGGACATTGAAGGTTACCAGGCATAAATCTTAAGAATTGAAGGCCCTATCCTCATCACCCCCATCCACAAGCTTTTCAATCAAGCAGTCAAGCAAGGGTTCCCTAAGCTATGGACTGAGAGCCTCATTATCCCTATTTTTAAAAATGGGGATACAAATAACCCCTCTAGTTATCGGACAATTATTATCAGCCCTCTCTTAGCTAAGTTATATGGTAGTATTTTGGAAAAGAAGTTGAGCATACGGCTTGAAAGTGAAGGTAAGCGAGCTAAAGGCCAAGCAGGTTTTAGAAGACATCACTCAACAACAGACCACCCCATTATGCTTAGGATCATTGTGGAGGAATGTCATAATGATAAATCCAATCTCTTTTGTTTCTTTGTGGACTTTAGAAAGGCTTTTGATATGGTTCCTAGAAACAACCTTTGGAATAGATTAGTTCCCTAGCCCAAACCCATTTGAAGTTTGAAGAGATGGGTTTCTGATAAGAAAAGTATAGCTCCCCCTCCACAACCTGACTCCTAAGCTGAACCGTTGAAATATGCCCAAGGGATTGATTTGTTGATGACCTTTATCTCAAAATTCCTAGGCTGGTTTTCTTGGGGGTCTTCTGGGATCATGTGATAATCTACAACGATTCTGCTGTGGATGGATGGCCAGTGGGGGGACTTTTGAGAGAAGACGGATTTTTTCCTGGTGATCCAAATTTCCCAACAGATAATCAGAGGCAAGTTCCTTTCCTTTCCTACAGTATCTCTCCACCAAGAGATCCATGCCTCCTTTACAGTTGAACCTTGCCAGATGGCCCTGATTGAGAGAGATGTTTTGATGCTATTCCAGAGATCCATTGCCAAAGGGCAATTCAAGAATAGGTGGTCCATGTCTTCATTACTACTCCTGCTAAGATGGCACCAGAAGGGTCCAACAAAGGAACATTTCATTAGATTTGCCCCCGTTGGAACCTTATTATTTAAGATGGACCATATGAGCAGTTTTGATGTGGGCTTAGCTTTGAGCTTCTAGAGGAGGTTCCATCTTATCACTGAGTGGAGTGGTGTGAAAGGTTCCAGCCGATCTTAGGAGCATAAGAACCATGTTTAGCATATGCCCAAATAAGCTCGACTTCTCCTTCCATAATCCTGATGTGAGGCTCTATGAGCACTGTGATGAAAGAACTCCAGAAGTGCCTCCATTGTATGGGAATATTGAGGCCTGCTCCCAATTTCCAGGCCTGCTGACCTAAGGATGATCACTCACTGTCTGCAATATGATTGAGATGAGTTATCCCCTACTCCTTCAGATGAAGTCTCAGGTCTTTAGGGAGTTTGTGTGCATTGCCACATCCCACCCATGGGTCCACCCCTAGACACACACTTGTGCCCAAACGAACCCTCCAAGTCAGACCATTCCTGATCATATCCTTTACCTTGTTCACTGCCTTCCAAATGTTGGAGCAGTTCCTGAAAGTCCTTTGTTCATGTCGAATCCATTCCAGTGGAGAGTTGGGGCTAATGTATTTAGAGGTAACTAACTTCGTCCAAAGACTGTCATTGTTGAGTAGCTGCCATCCTAGTTTTGCTGCTAGAGCTTTAGAGAAGAGTTCCAGCCTCTTTATCCCCCACCCTTCCCCACCCCCCCATCTTTTTGGCAGAGCCAGAGTCTCCCATCTACTCGAAGCAAAAATTCTACTTGTGTGATTCCCCTTAAAAATCTGCAACATATTTTTTGAAGTATATCCAGGATGCTCCTAGGGATCCATACTAGGGACATCTGATAAACTGGGGTTGCCTCTAGGACTGCTTTGATCAGAATGAGTCTGCCTACCCTGGATAAGTATTTGTGGTACCATATGTTCAAACGTTTCTCCACCTTCGCAATCAGCCAGATCCAATCCGCAATCTTGTAGCCAAATGGCTTGAGGCAAAATCCCAAGTATCTCAGGCCTTCTTCAAATGGGATTGTGATGAAGGGGAACCTTCTCAGAGCATATAATATCTCGTTTTGAGCACATCCGAGCGCGAACAAGGTAGATTTGGACTCATTAACAACCATTCCAGTAGCCTTTTGAAAAACCTCCATGACTAGGTGGAGGACTGTGAGATCTCTCAACCTCCCATCAAGAAAAATGAGGACTTTATCCATGAAAAAAAGATGGGTTAAAGCGTGGCTATGTATAATCTTTATACCCCTTAAGCGTCCATTTCTATGCTCCTCGTGGATAAATCTGCTGAGACCTTCCATAACCAGGAGGGACAAAAGTGGAGACAGGGGACATCCTTGTTTGAGGCCTCGTTCAGCATGAAAAAGAGGGGAAGCTGAGCCATTGACCAACACACTAAAGGGAATATCAGTTATACAACTCATGATCCATTTGATGAAAGCATAGGGGAAGCCTATATGGGTGAGGAGCATGCAGAGGTAAAGCCAATTGACTCTGTCAAAGGCCTTTGAGAGGTCAATCTTTAGGATCATGCCCTTTGTCCTTTGGATCTGGATTGAATGGAGGAGTTCTTGAGCTGTCCAAATGGCCTCATGGATCTGTCTGTTGTGCAAGAAGGCAAACTGTTCAGAGGAGATGTTGAGCAAGAGGACGGGCTTCAAATAATTTGCAATGATTTCCGATAATCTAATATTATTATGAGATATTCTTATTATTAATTAATATATATTAGGAGTTATATTATTATTATAATATTTATATAATAATATATATATATAATCCTAAATGCCGATAATAATTAACCCAATGTATACAAACCCTAAGATAAACATTAAAAATACTAAAGCCTAATAATAATAATAATAATAATAATAATAATAATATTATTATGAGTTTATGTTATTATAATAGTAATTAATATAATAATCATAAATATATAAGAATATAGTTGCTATTATTTGTATAGTTATTAATTATCATAAATAATAAATAATTGGTCTTTATTGTTATTATTATAATATTATTGATTATATTATTATTATTATATATTGTTATTATCTTTTTTATAATTTTATATTCTTATATTATTTTAATAATATAATGATAATATATTTTTATGAGCTACTTTTATTATTAATTAATATATATTAGGAGTTTTTATTATTATTAAAAATTTAATATAATTAATATATAAAATAATCTAGTTGTTAATATTTATATAGTTATTACTAATCCTAAATACTGATAATAATTATTAATGTGGTTGATATAAGCCTATCGGCTTATATCAACTACATTGGAAAATGTGGTTATATATATGTTTCATATACCCCTATAGGGATTTATCAATCACATTGGTAAATGTGGTTGTGCTAATTTTCAATTAAATTTTTCAATTTACTTTAAAAAATGAAAGAATTACTAATTTGATAAATTTTCATAATTTAGATTTTCCATGATTTAATTTTCTCTGACTTTCAATTAATTTTATGAAATTTATTAAAATAACTCAAATTTACATCACCTAAATATTTTAAGAAACTAAGTTTATTTATACTTCCAAAAAAATAAAAAATCACTGAAAATTCAAAACTGGGAAGAATTCAGCTGTACCAGTACATTACTGATTTTTGTTCAATGTATTTTGACAGCTGACCGAACAGGGTTATGGATTGGGTCCAGTGACATTCATTAAAACCAAAGAAGAGAAGGCACGCCATGGAACAACAGGTTTGCTGACAGCTAAAGTGGTGGACACAGTCACTGCCACCCAACAACAAAGACAAGCTTTCGTTGCAGGGACCCACAGTCATGAAAGGCACTCCTGTCCATAATTCGATATTTTCTTCAGAAAAAGGAGGCTACTCCTGCCCATCATTCTAAATATATGGAATTTAAATAAAACAAAAGGCTACTCCTGCCGACCATTCTATATATTTTATTCGGAATTTAATGGGAAAAAAAACAAAGCCCACTCCTGCCCATCATTCTCTATATATTTTTTTTAACACATGGTGAATCGGTAACTATCAAGCTTGATCCAGGGGAGACCCGGGATCAAACCTCATAGCTGCCACTATAACACCAAGAGTATAACCAACCACCTGTAGATCGGGTATACTAAGATCCTATGATTTTGGCAAGAGCAGACTCAGACGGGTGGGGAGTCCGCCCCTCTAGCCGCCACCATAACAGGTCACTGTACTCCGTGAGATTTGAACCGAGGTCTCCCCTACTACTCCTGCCGACCATTCTATATACTTTATTCGGAATTTTAAGAAAAAAAAAAAAGGCCTACTCCTGTCCATCATTCTATATATATTCTTCGGAATTTAATAATAAAGAAAAAGGCTTTAAGGAAAAGCCGCGGACCATATAGATTTTTGTTATTATTGAAAACAAAAATTTTTGTAGATTTTTGTTATTATTGGGAAAAAAAATTTGTGATGTTTAAATAATGAAGTGCTTGTTTGTAATCATTGCACATTTTATGTTTTGTGATTTTTACTTTATGTTCTTATAATTTTTTTATGTTGATATTTTTATAGTTATAGGTTTTGAAAATTTTAAATAGATTTTATAAAATTTATTGAAGTTTTGACAAAATAAATATTAAAATGAATATTTTTGAAAATTTAAAAATAATTTTTAATTTTTTTTTTAAGAGTAAATTGTTTCTTTAATTAAATAATTTTCTGTTAGAGTTGAGTATTGTGAAAGATTTTCTGTTATACTTGTTGAGTGCAGGTTTTACCACAAAAGAAAATAGGTCGAGTAGCATTTGTCATTTCAGTTCCGAAGTCTCTCCATCAGGAAAAATCTTAAGAAAAGATTTGATATATCAGGTTCTGTCAACTTCCAGATTGTGACACCCACAGTACAATCAATATATTGTAATCACCTGCCAGTTTTAGAGATTTAAACAATATATTATGAAATCATTAATGAATCTGGTTGTTGCTTAGGAATTTTTAGTGTCATTATATCTATGGGTTGTTATAATCATTCATCATTGAATTGAGTTTGACTTTAGGTGAAGTGTTTGTTTCTAAATCGATATCAGTCGACAAAAAGTTGGTATAGGTATATTTTCAGACAAACTGATGTTGAAATATAAAATTTTAATTGGTTATTATTAAGTGGAATTTGTTTTTAGTTTACTTTCCATATTTTGTAGAGGTGTATTTATAAATATTGAAATATTGAATTTTATTGTGTAATTATTAAGTAGAGTTTGTATCTAGTTTATTTTCATTTTGGGATATTACTATAAAGAGCTTGTTTCATATGATATAGTTGAATTTGAATTTGAATATGATAAATATTTTTAATTAATTGTTTCATATGATAAAAATTATAAATTGAATTAATTAACTAATTGAAAATAGATATATTTTTTCCATTTACTTTTATTTATATTTAAATAAAAATTGTTTGGTTTTTAATATAATTAAATTAAATTATGAATTAAGCCAAAACAACAAATAATTATATTAGTTATTACTCATTTATTCTTATTATTTAATATAATAATATTATTATATGTCTTTTTCTAGTCTTTGAATGATTAAAAAATAAAAATAATATATAACAACAATAATAATACTAAAAATAAGTCTATTAGTTAATCTGGTTAAATACAAACAATCTAAACTTAATCATAAATAGAAATTAAACTAACTTTCTAATGATTTAATTAACTAATTATATGTCCCTCTCCATTTCTCTTGGTGATATCCGTTATCCAGTCTAATGTAGCCATTTCCTTTCGTGGTCAAATGTAACTTTTCTACATTAAATGTAGCCGTTAGATAACCCAATCTCTCTATTTATACTACAACCATGATCGGGTTCTTCAACTTGTCCTAATGATGAACCACACTTGTTGATTTAAAACGTGTCAACAAATGTATTATGTAATGTGATTTCCACCGAAAATTCTTCTCAAAAAACTTGATATGGATCAGAGAAGCCTAAATTCATATATTTATGTGTATTATTATATTGATTTAATGAATAGCTCAACATAATTTTTGGTGTGTGAAATAATATCTATTCTTTAATTTCCTTATGTTGACACCTAATATTGTCAGTTATGCATTTGAGCAAACCAAGAGATCTTGGAATTGGAATCCCAAGAGTCTTTCAACTCATGTATAAATTCATGATATGGCTAATGCAATAAACAATTCAATTTGTGGTGTTACCTCTTAGTTTGACATGGTATCAGAGCCAACCCCTAATTTTAGTTTTTTTTTTGCCTTGTAACCCTTATTTTCTTTGCCATATTTTGTCCCTATGTTCTCTGTCCCAATTTTTTGTGTATTTGGATAGTGCATTGAATTATATCTGTGAATTATCTTATTCACCCACTCATTCCTGAGGAATCGACACTGGGTTGGATTGTTGTGTTGTGGGGAAGTGTAATGTTAAAGAAACCACATAATTTCTTACAAATTGTTCAAGGACTATTGACACCTCTGTCAGGTAACGATCTTCAAGAAAAAGGGCATTGGTTGCTAGCTGTGTCTACTCCTGCTTTAATACCTCCAGCATTTGTTTCACATCAAGGGGAGAGAGGCAGCCATTCAAGTCTCTCTTGAACTATTTCCAAATCTTCAAGTGTGTTTGCAAATTGGAGAGGAAAACCACTAGCTATGTCTGGGCTTGCTTCCACCAATCTACATGATGAGACAGTAGGGTTATTGTATTCAATAAATCATTGTTGTTGTGGAGAAGTAAACTGTCGAGGAATTTGAAAAGGCTCTTGAAGTGGGCGAGTTGGTAGGATGTAAAATATGAAGCAAAAACACAGTTTGGGTTGAATTCTGAGGAACTAAAGTGGAGGAGGAGGAGGTTTCCATTATTCATAGAGATGCCAACTACTGGGTGAGATTTGAGCTAGGGTTTGATCCATAAGATTGTGGCGGTGTGATAAAGGTGAACTCTTGACTTGGTGCAGTGAGGCAAACTTTCGATCTGGCGTGGTGATCGCGGTGTCCATGTTATCGTGTGACTGATGAGTGCATTTGGATTGTGCTGAAGTGTCTTTTATGGTTTAAAAATATTCGTTGAAGTTTTGAAAAGGTCGATACCTGTATTACCTGCTCTATTTCTGTGTTGAAAAGGTCAATAGTCAAGTTGATAACTGTGTTGGATCATGTATTGCAAAGGCCAATACCTGTGTTTAAAAGGCTAATAGTCAAGTTGTTATACATGTGTTAAATCCTTTTAAAATCGTGCATATATGATGGGTATATGATATGAAGACCTAAGCTTGTGTGGGCATTTTTTTTGGAATGCAATAGATATA
>APFE030223412.1:3391-25395 GCA_000404065.3 Pinus taeda | reverse complement strand
TTTGAGAATGCATTCACTAATACATTCATTGGAAAGGAGAACTACCCTGAGTCGTCTTGGAAAATAAAACACACCCTCATTTTCAATGAGTTGTGGAAAGGGGTTTGTGAAAGAGAAGGAGATAATGCACCTTAAAATCCCACTTCACATAAGGAGTTTTTCATTTGGGAAAACAAGAACAACAAGGCCTGTGCCTTGATTGTAGTGTCGGTAAATGAAGAGGTGAGTCGACATATTTCACCATTTTCAAATGCTTTTGAAGCTTTAAAAAAGTTGAAGGAATTGTATGACTCACACTCTGAAATTGAATTTGTTCAATTGATGATTAAGTTGTTCAATCTTGAATTGAAAAATTATGACCCTCTTACCTTAGCATCAGAAGTAAGATCCATTATGCACGACATAAAATCCATTGTTGTTGAAATAAATATTCCTCTCATAGCTTATGTGAAGGCACTATATCCCACCTGTTACAGGTTATTTTGTCAGACCTAATCAATCAGTCTCCTAATGGGATCAATCAACATCTTATTCCCCCTTTATATCATCACTGTACAAATCTCTATGCATGACTCTCTCATTCCCCACAATTTCTGCCCTGAACTGCCTCATTTCAGTCAGTTTTAGGACCAATGCTTCCTGGCCTCTTGCTGAACATTGTTCACCTATAGGTTGCTCCACTGTAGCCTGCATTAATGACCTACATGTTTCTCTCCTTGCACCTACATTGGTTCTATAAATTCAGGAAAAAGAGAGAGAATCCCAAAGCCTCCATTTCCAAAAGCTTCCAGAATCTTTTGTAACCATTTACCTCAAATAAAACACTTGAATATTATCCTATCCTACCTTGGATTTTCCATCCCTTATCCTTAGATCCCATCAAGAGTGGATCTCAATCCCAAGACTGGTAAATGGATAAGAACTCCCAACTTACCTCACTCCTCTATATATTTACAACCTCAAGGGGTTGGCTTTTGGAGAGTGGTTATACCCTTATGTTGTTGTTGTGAGAGTTATCCTTTCTTTCATTTAGGGTGATTGGAGGTGCACTTTATGACAAAGAAAGTACAATTCAACAACTTGGAGGAGCTCTTCTACAAGATTGACACCTATTTATGGTTGTAACTCGCTCCATTTATATCAATACAAAGAGTTCTTTTGTTTTCCTATATATGATGTCATCATTTCATGTATTTCAATACCATTTTGATCTGTTGAATGAAGTAGATAGATGATGCTACATAGATCTTGTAGTTTCTTGGCCTATGTTATCTCGTAATGTGGGTTTTAATTTTGGCAGCTGGAGCTAAGATTGGAGCATTCAAGCCAAAGAAGGAGCGAAACATACGACAAATTCCAAGCAGGTTTCTTCCCCTCATCTACTTACTTTAAGGAAAACATTGGGTTCATTGTCATTCTGTTGATCTAGGTTAGCCACCGAACCTAGGTGAGATATTTCTATCTGTAGTCATAAATCGCACATAGAAAATTACAGACCATATTGGGTATTGGTGTATTCCCTTGGTGGTTTCTTTGTCCATTGTGTTTGATTTACCTCTCTCCTAGACCTTTACTACTTTAACCAAACAAGAAAAAACCTAAGAAGTGATTTCATTAAGTCTTGTTTACATTTTTTGTGTGAGAATTCTCTTTCCTAGGACCAACGCATCCTCTAGTCTGCTAAAAGAGCATTGCACCCCACCTAGGCCTTCTCTATGTCTGCGTTACACCTCACATGGTCCCTCTCTGTTCCTACATTGCAGAGCACTGGTGCCTCTTTTGCACAAATTTGCCTTGTTTGCTCAGTGTTGATTTAATCAACCTACTTCCAATTGACCTTCCCTAAGCCTTGAGTGTCTTGTGGTCTCTCTAAAGCCTCCATTTGGTTTAAATTTGTGTTTTATTTCCTTTGGTAAGAATTGGTTTTTATTTTTCTTTCTTCTTATCATTAGGTCGCTTGCAAATTGTTTTGTTTCATCATTGATCACTTGGATGAATTGTTGTTCTAGTCCTCATTCTGAAAAGTGCACTTGAATCAGTGATTAGACTTTACATCTTACTTTTCCTCATTTATGAAAATTAAATGTGGTGAAAAGAAAAAATCTTGCATTGGAATTTAGTGTTTTGCATCTATAATGATTTAGTAACAATTGCATGAAAAAGGAATTGCATTAAGCATCTTGTTTGCTGCATTTTCTATGTTATGTTGCATATTGTTTGTCTCTACCTTCCTTCGCTAGATTTTCATTGAAGAGAAAGATTCCATTTCCTCATGATAGATTTGCATTTTAGGGAATTAAGGTGAATTCCTGATGAGCCATAAAAATGAAACTTAATTCAAGATCAACTTAAACTTTACTGAATCAACCTAAGGAGAATTTTTAATGTTACCGCAAACACATAGAGGTCTAGGATAGAGACGTGTTCTAGCATTTTTAAATGTAGGAGTTTTCACTGGTTTCCAGCATTGCATCCTGGGGGTGAAATCGTGTTCCACGTATGTGAGTGTATAAGATCATACTCCACGTACCTTTGGGTATATTGGTAGTGCTCCATGCATTTAAAGTATATGGGAACACTCTCATCAAATGGATATGCATTAGACAACACTATGTGAATATTCCTGTAGATTCACAACTCATGCAATGTACTAAAACACAAGACAAGAATATATTCTACTCTTTAAACAACGGAAACCAAGAATCGATGAAAACAATAGTCGACAAGAGGAAGGTAATCAAAGATAGATAACACAATTGTTTCTCTGGAGAAAGCTACTACTCAAAACCTCGACTATCTATTGCATTAATCAGAAATCTAAGTGATAATACAAATCTTGTTCTCACAAGAACAATTTCACACAAGTATGATCAACTCTCTACCTCACAAGCTCACACTGACCAACACTTAGCCAATTTATCTTGCTTGTTGAGCCCCTATTTCCTTGTACAGTTCCTATAAGGAATAACCCATATTTAATTCAGAATTCCTTCTTTCATAATTGCGCAATCCAAATCTAGGTCCTCTTCTGATTAATAGTACATTGTCCTTGCAATCTAGTCTCAAGTGGGTCTTTCTCTGAACTGACATGCATGAGTTTATCATGAGGGAGTCTTCAGTTATCTGGAGTAGCACTAAGGATGCACCAGTGCACCAACCCACTACTAGACATCTACTAGTTCCATCAACAATTAGAACTAGTTTAATTGTGTATAACTCAGTCAAATTAAGTTATCTAATTACAACTCAAATAAACTCATCCTGGACCCCTGAAATTTAAGGAGAACATACACATGACTACAAAAAGACTTCCAACTCGAAATTCCTTAGCTAATGAAGTCAATTAAACTTAATTAACTATTTACATGTGCTATGAGAATATAATTCGATTTCTAATTATTAGTTTAATTCACGGACAAATTAAATTGGAATTTCTTGTTTCCATTTCTCAACACTCCCTCTTAACAAGAAAGGGATTATCATCTACCTCAATCATGTCTCTGTGAAACTTGAATTTACATCTTGACAATGCCTTCGTCAAAATGTCAGTATCTTGCTCCTTCGGGGAATGTACTCCAACAACATAAGCTTCCTCAGTACACAATCTCTAAGATGATGATATTATATATCAACTCTGATTATCGCATTAAATCAAATTTGGATCCATTTTCTGAGCAAACAAGCAAACCAGGATCTTCCTCATCCAGATGGCCTCACATGTTGTCTGATTTGTAGCCATGTACTCTACCTCTACCGAACTGAGTGCAACCGATCTTTGTTTCCTTATGTACCAAGAAACTTCCACTAACCCAATACTGAAGACCCCTCCTAGTGTTCTCTTCCTGTCGGATGGACTCCCTACCCAATCTAAATTGGTTAAGCCTTGAAGATTCACTCCCTCTATTTGTCTATACCACAATCCATACTAAGTAGTGCCCTTGAGGTATCTCAACACATGCTTTGTCGCCTTCCAATACTACTTGGTAGGCCTAACCATCACTTGACTAAGCTGGTTAACTGCATAGCATATATCTGGTCATGTGTTCACCAATACATGAGCGAACCCACAAGATTCCTGTAAATAGTAGCTTCCACTATTTTCCATGAAGTAGCATGCTCCTTCCTCCAGTTACCTGCTAGAGGAGTCTCCATGGGTTTGATGCTATCCATGTGGAACCTCCTAAGTATCTTATTGGCATACATTCCTTGAGACAAAAATAGTTCCCCATCACCCTACCATACTTCCATGCTCATAAATTAATGCATGAGCCCCATATCCTTCATCTCAAACTCTCTTACAAGGTCCTCCTTGCAAGACTTAATCAGTTGATCATCACCTACTAAAATCAAATCGTCGACATATAACAAAATGATCAACAATTTACCTTCCACCACTATGTGGTATAGGTTCACATCTGCTTCACTCTTGGTGAAGCCCAACCCAGTGAAGTAGCTATCGAACCTAGTGTACAAACCACATGGTGCTTGCTTCATCCCATACAATGCCCTCTTGAGCTGGCACACATGCGACTCACGGTCGAAGTTCTCAAAACCTTTAGGCTACTCTATCTACACCTTTTCCTCAATCGTGTCATTAAGGAGGGATGTCTTTACATCCATATGATGTATCTTCCAACCCATTTGCACTAATAGTGGCAATATAGATATGATCAATGAGTACCTTGCAATAGGAGAAAAGGTCTCATCATATTCAATCCCCTCTACCTGTGAAAAGTCACGGGCCACAAACCTGGCCTTATGCTTCTCCACACTACCATCTACAACTTGCTTTATCTTGTAAAGTAATCAGGATCTCACTCCTGACTTGTCCTTTGGTCTTAGGACCACATCCCAAACATTGTTACGAACTATGGGGTCATACTCCTCCATCATGGCATCAACCCAAACTGGTTTCTGCACTACTTCCTCAAAGGAAGATGGCTCTATCTCAACACATCCACTCATAAGCGCCATATATCTAATGTACATCTCAGATGACCTCCTCTTCCTGCACTAAGATGTGGGTGCTCTCACATTCTCCCATGAATCATGCAATAACCTGTTAGCATCTCTGGTGCGCTTTCTCCCATCTTTGGAAGACTATGCGTGAGTGGATGTCTCCACTCTTTGATCCTCTACATGTGGATGATCTACATCAATCTAAGGCTCCTCAACCTTAAGAGCTAAAATCTCCTCAACTGCATGTAGCTCAAGCTCCCTCTCAAGGGAAACTCACATGGCCTTCTCCTCAGCGAATTTGACATCACTTCGAACCATTGTCATCTTGCTGGTTGGAAAGTACACCTGATAGTTGTGAGGTGTATCAGTGTACCCCACAAATATCCCCAAATCTGTTGTCGGCTCAAGATTCTTCTGTGCATCTTTGGTCACATGGAAATATACCGATGTCCCAAAAATCTTGAAGTGACCAACATCTGCTCTCTTACCAGAATAATCCTCCTCTGGTGTCTTCATCCCACGTATCTAATGTGGGGTACGGTTATGAAAATAAACTATTGTGTTGCATGCCTCATCCCACAAGTGTAGTGGTAGGCCCTGATCACACAACATTGCTTGTGCTACCCTTACAATTATTATGTTCTTCCTCTCGACCACCCCATTCTTCTGTGGGTTATGGGGTGCCATCAACTCCTGTTTAATCCTTTTTGCTGCAGAGACATACTCACCACTATTATCACTCCTCAAATCTTTAAGCTTCTTGCTAGACTCTTTCTCAACCAATTCTTTAAATTCACAAAACTTTGTGAAAGTTTAATCCTTCTTCTGCATGAAAAATATCCAACATTTATGAGAAAAGTCGTCAACAAAGATAACATAATATTTTTGTTTGGTCATGGATGTTGTCGAGAATGGTTCACACGCATATGAATTGACTCGCTCTAGAATCAGCTCTGCTCGACTGTATTTGTCGTGAAAGGAAGCCTTGGTGTATTTTCCCAAAGTACACCCCTTGCATGTATCAACCTACTCTAGCGTACCTTTGGGAAGACAAGTAGATATCTTTTGCATGATTTTCAAAGCCCCATGATGTAAGTGGCTCAATTGCCTGTGCCAAAACTCACTAACGTCTTGACTTTGCATGTTCTCTACTTTCATGCTCAACGTAACACAATCCTCTACCTCCAAATTATAAACATTCTTAACTCGAATCCCTATCTTCTTTACTTGACTCATGGCTATGTGTCGAAGGAACACCTTTCATTTCAATACGATCTCATCATAGCCTCTATCGTCAAGCATGATTATTGATGCTAAGTTCTTCTTCAACCCAGACACATACATAACTTCCCTCAAGGTGAGAGGAGCACCCCTGTCCCTCTGCAAATTAACTGTGCCCAATCCAGTAGTACTATACTTCTTGTCGTCACCCATCTCAATATGCATCTGGAGATCCTTCTCCTCTGGGTCACTAAACAACTCCTTTTCATTAGTGATGTGGAATGAAGCTCCATTATCATGGTACAATACACTACCCATCATTGATGACACCATGCATGCAATTAGAGTAATTTCCAATTCAAGTTGAGAGGTCAAAGCCTCACCCGCCGCTCCTCTTGAGGACTTCCTGGACTTCTTAAGAAAACAATTTGTAGCAAAATGGCCCATCTCGTGACAATGAAAGCACTTGACTTTTGCCATATCTTTCTTCTTATGTCCATGGCAAGAATCTGATTTGGAATGGGGCATATTCCCTTTCCCTTTCCTTGCCTTACTCTCTAAGGCACAATTTTCCTCATCATTAGTCTTTGATGAGGAACCATCTTTGGTGTTCCTTCTGATCTCCTCCTACGTCAAATCTGACCATAGTCATTCTCAATTTGATAACTTTTCCCTTTCATTCACCGAGTCTTGATAGTTATTCCAACTCTTGGGAAGGCCTATGAGAGCTAGGCTCACCATATCATCCTCGACAATGGTTATTCCAACACTTCCAAGCTCATCATGAGAGTCAGTGAACTTGGTCAAGTATTTTGGAATAGTCTCACCTTTCTCCATCTTGATTTTCTGAAGTGTGTTTTTCAGTTCCAAATTCCTATGGTCATTGTTGTTTTGAAATAGGTTCATCAATGCTTTCCACATATCATAAGAAGCTTCCTTCCCATGGAGACTTGAGACAATGTGGTCTCAAACTCCCTCAAGGATTATCTGCCTCACCTTTGCCACACACTTCTTTCATTCGGCTAGATTTTGTGCATCTGATGCTGCTGACTTAGGAATGCCTTGATCAACGAATTCCTTCAAGCCAGTATCCTCCAACTTAGCCTCCATTCTGTCCTTTCATGCTATATAATTCGAGCTTCCTTCCAAGGCATACTCGAGCCACAAACCCTACAACTCCATCTATCAATACTATAGTATGTATTGCAAATTCGAATTTCACTTGTAACCCAAAACTCAAAACTTTGAAATCTCAAATCTAGGTCCTCCTCTGATTGCATGGATGATCTGTACAACTTGGATCATTCTATAACTGATAGTACATTGTCCCTGCACTCTAGTCTCAACTGGGTCTTTCTCCAAACTGACATGCATGAGTTTCTCATAAGGCAATCTTCAGTTAACTGGAGTAGAACTGAGGGTTCACTAGTGCACCAACTCACTAATAGACCTCTACTAGTTCTAGCAATAGTTAGAACTAATTTAACTATCTAGAACTCAGTCAAATTGAGTTATGCTGGCATTATGAATTAGGTGTTGTCCTTGATGGAAACCTACCTGATGAGTTGTCCTTGATGGCAACTTATTTGATGCATGGAAACCTACTTGATAAGTTGTCTCTTGATGAAAATATACTTGTTAAAGGTATAAACAGGATGTGTTTATAGATGTGACAGAGTGTTTTGAAAAATGCATGGTAGTTCAGAGGCAGAGGAATGATAAAGTTGGAAGTTCAAGAACTATACGTGGGTTCATCAAGGCCAATTCGTGTATACATGGGAATTTAAAGAAAAAAAGTCGCGTATAGCTTTTGCACCATGGCTTTCTAAATACCAGGGGTCCTTACCATGGTATTGGCCCATAGTAATGAGCGCGACAATGGATATTGATCCCATCAAAGAATACCATCGACTTAACTATGGTTTTGACCCGTGGTATTGAAAAAGGCTAAAGTATATAAGGTGGTGAAGATCAAAGTGTGTGTGGAGTGCAAGTGATGGAAATATTATGAATAGTTAGATATAAAGAAAATATGCATGTTATGATATTTTGATGCTTTGCTTGATCTAAAATAAGTAGGCACCTATGAGTTTGATGATGGATAAAATCCAATAAATCTAAAATAATTGTGCACCATTGAATACAATGATGGATTAGGATCATGAGACCTGAAATGAATTTTCATTGTATTATTTTCTCATGGAGTGACTAGATCTAAGTACCGACACATGTTTTTATCTCTGAATATTATGATATAGGTCTTTCTGAAGTTCTGAGGAGCTACACAATTTTAGGTCAAAACTTGTAGATCTATATGCTAGTTGGTCTCAGGAAAAGCATGTATACACGCAGGTTCGCTTCTTCAAAGTGATGTATACAAAGTAAGGGTTTCTATTCATAAATGGATGATTAACCTTATCAGTGTTTTTGATTTGCTGTTGTCTATCAATGATGTCCTCATGATCGATCTCAGTTGAGTGATAATGTTTGAAGTAGAACTAATTGAATGATGAAGTTGAATTTGGTTATTGATTGATTGAAGAATGTGAAGATTACTTGCTAATTGTGATTGAAGATCAAAGATAGTTATGGGATTGGTTCAAAGTGTTGTAGTAGAGCTGAGTATGCTTAAGCGTTCTTTTTCAGAATTGCAGTGGTCAAGTTTTCAGTTTTCAGTATATTAAGATTTGTATGCGGGTTTCTCTATAGAAAAACGCATATGCATGCAGGTTTCCTTAAGTGAAGTAACATATACATTTTGGCATTTGAATGATCAAGGTTTCAGTTGATTCTATGTGTTGATGTAGTATTCTAAATTCAGTTCTGTGTACTGGTTACAATGATCTGACTGTTCTAGTTCATTGGTTGAGTTTTGATTAAGTGTCAATTGATTAGGTTTTCAGTTATTGGTTGACTTAATTGTGTCAGAGATTGATGATTATATTGCAGTGATGAGTTACAGTTTGATTGTTGAGCTTAAGTGTTGATATTGGATCCAGTGTGAAAATTTATGAAATGTGGTCCATGGATGTTGCTAAGGGTTGGAACCTTCAGAAAGGAAGTCAAAGCTTCCTACCAATAGTAGCTGGTAATCATATTAGGCGGTTGGAGCTCCCTTCCAGTAGGAGTTGCAGACCGATCGAAGGTTGTAGCCTTCTGCAGGTGGGTGCCTGTGTACTAGTATGATTCTGCACTAGTACAAGATTGTAAGAGCTTTTTCTTTATATTAAAAGGAAGATAGAGATGACAACAATAGGTGGTTTTTTCCTGCATTGGGTTTCCATCTTAAATCTTGGTGTTCATGTGTGTTGCTTATGTGGGATGGTTTATTTTGTTCTTACAACACACGGTTACTTTTTATCTGTTGTTTAATAAAATATTGATGCACTGGTTGAAGACAAACAAATGAAACATAAGTCTACTTGATGTACGCTAGTTGTCTTAAGAACAATTGCGTACACATCAAGTTCCTTTTAGTAAAGTCACATGTAGAAATCATAATATAAAATATAAAATTATTGATTTGAAAATACTGATTCACCCCCCCTCTCAATATTTTCCCCAACAATTGGAGTCAGAGCAGTTCCTCAGGCAGAAGCTTGATTGCTTGAAGGAGATTCGTCGAGACAATGGGAAAGAAGCAAAAGAAGAAATCACCTAAAAATAAGAAGACATCTCAAAGAGACAATGAAAGTGTTAGAGATGATTGCCTATTAGATAGAAGAAAATATTTAGATTTAGAATCACCTCAAAATGAAGATGATCAAACAAAAGAATTATCAGGTACTGACTTTTGGTCCTCTATTGATACCTTTCCATGTTCATGCAATGAATATGACAATGAAACAACTGAATTTCTCTTATGGGTAAAAGTGAAACAAATCTCATGAAAAATTAGAGATCAACAAGATCTATTTGATAAAAGGGAATGTGCCTACAAAGAAGAGTTTCCCAGGTTAAAAACACAGTTGGAGGAGGAAAACAAAATAAGCAAGCGGTACAAGGAAAAGGAAGATCAATGTCAAAGGCTATAGGATGAAGTAACATCATTAAGAAATCAAGTGAATGAAAAGGATACAACAACCAAGGAACTTAAAGAAATAACCAGTCACTATGAAGGACTTGAAGCTGAGGTTGTCTCTCTAAAATAAGATCCTGAAAAATCAAATAAGAAGAATGAAGAACTACTTTAAGAATTTGAAGAACAAGAAAATGAGATTCTTAAATTAAAACAACAAGTGGAGGAAGGAAGAAAGGTTGAAGAAATCATGAAGAAATAATATCTAGAAAATGAAAAGCAATATCAGATTGAGATAAATATCCTAAAAGGTAAATTAGAAGAAAAGGATAATTTTTTACAATTTCAAGATAGTACTAAGATTTTGGATAATCTTCTTAGTAGTCAAAGGTCTCCTACCATGAAATTGGTCTTGGTTTTCATGAAACTATTAAAGGTGAATCTAGCTCACAAGGGGATTCTACTACAAAATCTAAAATGCTAAACAAGGAGATAAGAAGTCAACCACATGAACAACCAAGGAAAGAAAATATTCGAAGGAAATCATTTACTCCTAACTATAGAAGTGTTAATCGATATTTTTGCCTGATCAATAATGTTGAATGTTCTATAGGTCAAAATTTTGGACATGTTGCATCTAGTTGCAGAAGTATAATGTTTTAAGCTAATCTCACAAAAATATCATTAGCTTCTAGGTACTTTAAGGTATATTATTTTTCTTGCAATCTATGCTTCGTCACAAAACCATTGATTGCTATAGAAGGAATATGAAACATATAGGATGTTATACTTGTAACAAGTTTGGGCATGTAGCAAAAGAATGCATGAACAAGTCTATGGATCACCATAGACAATATGGTAAGCAACTAGATAAGAACATTGATATCAGAAAATTTGAAAAAGATGGATCCACCAATAAGCAAGAAAAATAAGATTATATAAGGTGTGGTCTTTCTCTTTTCTCATTCGAAGACAAATATGAATGGTACATATATAGTGGATGTTCTCATCGCATGACTAGAGATAAGAGTAAAATGGATATCTCATGAAGAACCATCATGGTAATGTTATTCTTGGAACTGATGTTTCAATAAAAGTTATAGGACCAGATACAATCAGAACAGACTCGGGGGAGCTGAAAGTGTGAAATTTCAGTATTCTACTTTCCATATGTGTATCTTATCAAGACAAGTCACATGTGCACACGAGTTCTAAAATGAAAAATCACATATTATTTGGTTTGATGAAGAAACAGTGGGATAGACTCCTCTGTTTTCACTGCCAGTGTCCTCTGTTTCCTACACTACCTTCACTAAAAAAATTGCACAGTTCTGCCTCCCAGCTGAACCAGATCTTTCATAATGTTGTTGTTGTTCTAGACTTCTCATCATAGCCTCCCAGCAACCTATGCACAATTTTTCTTCACAGTGCCCTAAATCCCTCATCCTGGCCTGAAATGTGCTCTACACAGTTTCAGAATCTTGTCTTCTCTCCCGGTCACCTACACCCAAAAATGAAAGACAATGCATCATGGTAGACTAGGGGATTTCCAGATTTGATGCCATCTCATCATGACTAACTGTAGATATAGGTACATGGATGATACATGACACAACGATTAACAAGATGAACAAGGAGAGCATGCTAGGAGACTTGTTCATGAATGGATGAAAAAATGAAGTATGCCAAGTACCAGCAAAGGGGATACATGCACATGCAACATAACTGAACACCAATACCATTGAAGACTCCACACACCTTTCCATGTAGAGGTGAAGCTATGTTACACCAAGAGCACACTCATCATTTAATAACATTGCAGCTCGACATGGACACCACCATCAACATGAACATACTAGCACTGTCATCTCTGGTCATGTCATGAGTTGTCTCGGCCACATCACTACTATGGGCCATACTATTGTAATCAATGTAATCTAACGTGGAAGTCAAAGAGACCCACATACGAAGTTGAAGAGTCATATAGGTCAAACAGTCACAAGGGAAGTCAAAGAGTCACAAGGGTCCAGTTCTCCCTTGCCTATGTATACTCCTCATTTGTACATGTAAAGGACTTTTCACCTTAGCTCCTCCCACATAGCCTTAAGAGTCTATAGTATTTTTTTTGAGGAGCGACCAGTGGCTCCAATGCCCCACTATCAGGGTTAGTGATGTTTGGTGTATGGATGCGTCTTTAAACTTTCACTTAATTTAGAAGCTTGTTAATAGGCCAGCACTTAATTCGTTTGTAAGATTACTCTTTGGACGTTGGTAATGCATGTTGATTTAACTTGTACTAAGATAGTCGAAATATTTCGGTTGTTTTAGTGCATATGTTGTTGGAAATGTGTTCTATTAGTTGTAATCATTGTCTCGCCTGTGTGGACTACTTTGCTAGACACTCGATAGATTCATCCTTGGAAAATTTTTATAATGACCATCTTACTCATGTGGACTATTCCGTTGGGTGTTGTATGTGCTATATGTTCACCTTATGTTTGTGACTACCGCATCCATGTGGACTAATCTATCGAAAGCTACACATATCCTGCTATCTTATGTGTCTCTAACTGGTTTGGGACTATTCCCTTTCGACTTGAGACTCAATTTCACCCTCTCCCTCTGCAGTGAAAGAAATTTGACACAAGTGACACTATGCACTCACCAGGCACATGAGCCTCACCGTTTGAAGACTAAGTATACTACTCTCATGTGCTGACAAGAAAGAGCTAAGGCATATCTTTAAGATAATGGCAATCGAGCCATCGTACCTAATGGGACTCCTACACCAAATGGTGTGACGTCTAGTTGGGACTTCATATTGGGGAGATCCCTTGAATGTTGGTAGGTCCAGCACCGTCAACACCTTTCTAACACAATTATCTATCAGTTCTTGTAGTCCTTCAACTGTGTTATGATCCCTCAGTAGCTTCATGCATGTCTGTAGAAACAACTTTAGCACCGTGGGATCAGAGTCCTGTGTCACTGTAATTTCTTCAGATTTCTTTTTTCATGGGACCATTCATATCTAAGTTTTAGACATAGAAGCACCTAGATCCATAAAAAATTTCTTTCTTCCATAAACGTCTACTTTTCTCTTTGTAAGTCAAATCAAACATTCTTCTCGATAGCCCTACGAACCCATGTATTTGATACCGGTTGCTTACCTTCTACCTTGTCTTCACCAGTGGCTATACCGCTTCATGTGACTCAGACCTCATCATCTGAATGTTATGCATTGGTTGTTGGTTCTTCTTTTCCTACATATTTGCTATTAATACAGGACAATCTTCTATAACATGATCAAATTTCTTATAGTATTCACAAGAAGGATGGGTTGGATTCTGACAATTGTGCATAAAATGTCCTGGCTCTCCACAGTTGTAGTAGATGATCTTGCCACGACCTCTTCCAATGCCTCCTCCTCAACCTCTTCCCCATCCTTGGAATCCTTCGCGAGCCATAGGTGAGTCTTATTCGTTCTGCGCGCGAGATTCAACCTAAATCCTATACATTGGGGTTCTATTTATCATCAAGTCATAGCTTCGAAAATCTCTTTCATCATGTCCAACCGATTTAAAAAAGTTGCAAAATAGTTTCTTTGGTGACTGTATAAACTTTTACAACATATAACAATTGTCTGTTGGATGCAATCCTGATACTTGGCAGATATGCACCAAACACTTGAACTGATGCTTGATCCAGCAAGAGACTCTGGTTTCAGTGGGTTGGGACCCCCCACAGCTATATAGTTCCGGTACACAGGGCACTAATCTTTATAGTGGCCTACAGTCTTACACTTTGTGCACCAAATTTCAGGGTGTAGTCCTGACTGAAACTCCATATGTAGGCTTGCTAACTATGACTGGATTTGTTCGAATCGTATATTTATGTCCTAGATCAGTGAAGTCTACAGATTCATCATGATCTCTAATGCTTTGTCTTGAAATCTTGTCCTCTATAGAGACAAAGGAAATCTTAAGTGTGGCAATAACATAGTTATGTACCATTCCTTATGTTTTTCGTCTGAAATATGACGATTAGCTTATCTAAGAAAGCACTTCAACCTCTAATCTATATCCCATGTACACTCATTAGCCATCTTCTTGATCTCCTTTATTTGAGAAATACACTGAGCTTGTGATTTCATCTTTCTAAATTATGTGTTCAGTGCAGTGTTTGTCTCAACCAACGTAGCATTCAAATTGGTTGTACCATATTTGAAATACCATGTAAGCAATCTATTTTGTAACATTGGAACCAGTTGCATTTTTTTCATGTCATCATCATTGACCTGCCGTGCCTTCTGCATAGCTTTTGCTACGAACCAAAATTCATCAGGATCCTCTGATCCCTAACCCTTAAATACATGCATTTTCACTGTATTCTCCATATTGAATAATGGAGGTAGAGTTGGAGGCATAGGTGTAGGTGTATGAGGTGGTGATGGAGATGGATATGGAGTGGATGGATGTAGAATCCCAGAAGTGCCTTGACCTTCTATCTGCATCACACCTCCAGGTGTGTTAGGGCTTCCCTCTTTGTGAGTTTCTCAATCCCCTAACAACGGACTGTATTCACCTTCTTCGTCTCTCTCGCAATCTATTCAAATCCTTTTGCCACTTCTCATAGATCCTACCTGGTCTCTTTTGAACATTAATTCAATGGCATAACACACTTTTGCACAACATTTTAATCCAAGTTTTTAGCGATTTCAGGTACTTACCTCTCACACCCTTAAAGAATCATCGTTTAGCTTCGCTATAAGAAACGGATGTGTGAATTGAAAATTCAGTGATGAAACTGCCCAAAATACCATCAATCCAATAGTCAACAGCCCTTTTAACCTTATGATAGGACTCTTCAAGACACTTGATAAGTTAAGGAGTCCACACCAGATGTTTGTCATTTTTCTAGGTAGGTTGGATTTCTACTAATTTAGATAAACCACTCATGTAATTCACAAGAGCATGGAGCAAATAAAACTTCATGCTCTTCTGTGTAGATATATCTCTGTAACAACCTATATTTTGATTAGCATAGATTCTGATTTTCGTAAGCTACAAACTTGTGCAACTTCCGATCTACCCAATTTTGGAGTTCTTTCTTAGTTGGTCTACATGGACACTACATCACACATCCCCCAGATAGATCTCAGTCACAGAAATGAACATATTTGTTGGTTTGAGGGGGCTTGGACCCAAGTTCAGAGTTAGTTACACTAACCAACAAAACCCTACACTACCGGCCCTTTCGGAAGCAGTCTGCTTAGCGTAGACCGCAGTCTCACCCGAGCAATATTGGGGGATGCTAGAACTAAATTTCTGCATCTGGAAGGCCATGTGATGTAGCAACAAGGAGTTTCTTTAATCTATGGCCCGATTCGACCTTCATGAACCTTTATCTTCAGAATCACAAACTTCAAGTGATTTCTACTTAATTAGATGTATGAGCTTCACCTAGTTGTTCTAACATGCATAAGTTATCATACAAAAGTAGATATCTAACTTTGCGATGCACTTAAGAAATTTTTACAAAGAATCAAATCATAATTGACCATAAACACAGAAACATATAAATATACGGAGAACACATAGAATTTCTTCAAATAAGCTTTATTACTTCAAATCTTCAATGAATACACTTCTTCTGAACTAGCACATGTTATCACTCAGGTTGTCCCTAGGCTCCTAATAGGGATACGGCCGAGGTAACCACAAGCCAATCTTCTGATTACAGGTTCTAGCCCACCTGCAATCGGAGAGGGCTCTCTCCTTTAGGTTCAACCTTAGTTGATGATTTTAGGCTAGCTTTCTAACTTCAAGGGACTGTTGACTGTGATTGGAAAGAAGGTAGGATTCTCGAACAAAGAGGCACAGCAAGGTGTTAGAAGTTTCGAACCATTGGGCATGGAGTCATAGATTGAGGCATGCGAGCATTTTCTTGGTCACAAGGGGATACAGAGCGGGATAGCCACACAGGATACAATACTCAGTTTGCTGAAAGTACGGAACGAACATCAGGGATGAAAAGAAAAAGAGAATCATTCCATCATGCTGACAAAGAGGAGAAGTGGATGAGTGGGATCCCGGAGCAATTAAGAATTCCTAAGACATGCACTCATATGTGAAAGAAACAGGGTAAACCAGATCATTTAAGAATACAGGCTCATAACTGTTTCTGAAGAAAACATTGAAAAATGCAGAAATTGAACTTAAGGTGTAACAAAACAAATCTTAAGCTATTCTTTTTTCCTGCAATTTAGAAAGGCGGAAAGGTGATAAAAACATAAAATAAAACAGGGAAGAAGAAAACTTATTGGATCATGTAGAGACACAGGAATTCCGTGATCATTCCTTGGCCAAGAGAAAACATCAAGTTGTTTCCCAATCCATGCTTTCAGCAATCTTTGATTATGGAAAAATATGACAGTTACAGTGTGAGTCTTTGCTCAGAGAAAATGCTGGAAAGAAGACTGACCAACAACTACTACCAACCAACCAACCCCTCACAACATTGCTTAGGGTGGTATTTATAAACAAAATATCGGAAAGACATCATTACAAATGACCTTGACAGGTCTGCTTAGAACTTTTCAAAAATCTAAATGCTGCTGGAATTAAATGCAAGTAAATCTTTTGGGCTGCGCTGGGGGCAGCTGGATCGGAACAGGTGACAAGGTGGCCCTTGGGGACTAGATGCGGTGCTGCTGAATGATTATGCTTTGGGGCTGCAGTTCGGCTTTGGTGTGAATTGAATGTGCAATAATTATGATTTGAGAGCTTCAAGTAATTTCGCTCTCCTTCTATGAATCTGCTAGAAGATATTAAATTTTCTCTTGCTTCGGGCCGCTGCTCAAAATATTCGTTGATACACTTTGCTGCTACATTAATGGCTTCCGCCGTCGACTGATACTCTTTGACATGCTTGATGCTTGCTAATTTGATCTGATACACTTTAAACTCTGTGATTGATCTGCTGTTGTCTTTAAACCGGATCCTTTGGCACGATCGGGCGATTTTCGGGCTCTTTCGGCGCGCAATGGGCTCAGTAATCAGAAGATTCCCTTAAGATTCCTCGAAATGGCCTATTTCCCATAGCGATGCGCGATTAGCGCTTCACCCTAATCGCGCATCGGAAACTGCCTCCGTTTCTTGATCTGGAGCTCCGAAGTGCGATTTTTCTTCCTGCGCGAAGCTTTTTCGGCTTTTTGGCTGCTGACGTAAGCATGGCGTCGGCTGTACGGAAGATGATGTCAGCTGTGGGTCCCTAGTACAGAGCGACGTGGTGAGCTACTGGATGTACTGTGGTGAAGAGACTCCGATGCGATATCGCGATATCGCGTCGGTGGGAAACGGGGCGGAATTGGTTTGGAGACTTGGCGCTTGCGACTGTCGATCGCCGATATCACAATATCGCATCGGCGAAGACGAAGAGGTGAATGGATTGGACACTCGGTGTTTGTGATCGCCGATCACCGATATCGCAATATCGTATCGATGGGGAACAGATGGGTGATGATTTGCATGAAGATGAGATTGTGAAGGTGCGATGCGAAAACGGCTTTGAGGAGGAAAAGGTAAGTAAGTGGGTGTGAAGGGTACTTGAGGTTTCAGAATGGGTCTTATTACCTCGGAGGGATTTTATACTTTGGAAGGAGTCCATCGTATCTAGGAGGTGGTTTTGGAGGTCAGGGGCTATTGCTGAGTTTCAGATAAACTGAGCAATTCCCGGGAGTTTTTATGGTTATTTTTCAACCAGGGGGAGGGATATTACATAGGGGGATTTTACTTAATATTAATAAGGGAACGGGAAGAATGGGGAGCTAAATAATAATATTAGTGGTTAATATGGAGATGGTAAGAAAGCGCTAAGTACGGGAGAGCTTAGGCTATTACAAGGGGGTAGGACCATACTTTGGGAGAAAATTTGGAACAACTTTGAGTAAAGCAGATCTTTACTCAAGCCAGTGTTATGAAGATGATGGAACTTAAGAGGTGTCAAGCAGATCTTGACCTCTTTTGGGGATGTTAGTTAATGATTGGGGGAAACAGAGAAGGGGAGTCATTTATACCTCTTTTGAGCCTTTTTGCTTACAAATCCTTGCTGATTATGTTCTGCATGATATGATACCTAAAAACCTGGAACTGGTCAGCAATTCAACAACCTCAGAACTACCTACCCAGCCTACTTGCCTAGAATTTTTTCTTCTTTTGTTTGGGGGAGCACTTAGACTTGCAAACTCGTCATTCATTTTTCTTTTGATGCTTTCCTATCTACATACTACCCTTATTTCTTCCAGAGCCCAGATTAAGCTGTTGGGCTCGTCTGTTTCTCTACCTATCTAAGAATCTACCAAGATCAAGCTGTTTGGACAGATTTACAATCTCTATATTCTAAAACAAGAAATTTAAACCTAGGGAGACCAAGATTAAATTGTTTGGACCTCCCTTTAACTAATCATAGTGATACCAGGATAACTTTACAAAATTTGAAGGCAATTAGATGAACTTGAAGTAGCCTTCTTGATTTGGAGACTGTTTGAGCAAATATGGAGCATTGCAGCCAGCAAAGTACGACATATTTGGCCTGTGAAATGCCAATCATGAAAAATGAATACCCTGCTGCAGCAGGAAGCTAACAGCAGGAAAATATGATTGCAAGGAGAACAGTGGACAAAATAGGATGCCTGCGGCAAATACCTGGTTTTAATGGTGTATGAGGCATTTGCACCGGTCGAATTGGCTGAATTGCAGGTAGTTGGGTTGATAATGGAGGCGGCAGCAACTTTGGTGGATTGCTTTTACTTTTTGACCGTTGTAGGTTGAATTTCACTTTCAGAGGAACTCCGGGCGTCGTAGAAAACAATGCGAAAAATGGTTATTTGACACCCTTTTATGCATTTTTGGCATATTGGCGCCTTTTTATGATGATGTCATGCTGACGTCATCATGGGTCCGGGTACAGACGGGTGACGTGGTAGCTGACGTGGGTGCCCAGGTGGCAGCGACACGGTGGCAGGGTGGACAGGGTGACATGGCGGCCGGGGTGACGTGGAGGCCTGGCGGTGGCAAAGCGGGGTGACGTCACGCTGACGGGGGTGTGACGTCAGCACGAGAGGAGGGCGGTAAGCGGTCTCCCCGGCAGGGTCCAAGGCGGTAAGTGGTTTGGAGGGGGGGGCAGCGAACAATGCGGGCACCTGACGCATGGCGGGGTTACGGCAGCAATACCGCCCATCCCCTAGACGCAAAAGGTCGGGCAAGTCCGCTGGAAGATCGACCGCCCACCGTTGGATGGGCGGGGCGGAAGATCAGACGGTGGGCGGGATTTGCGAAGTGACAGTGCGTTAATATACTGGGGGCCCACTCGAATAATTAATTAGACTTTAATAAATAGGGCGCGGGGTGGGTTTAGAACATTAGGTTATGGGTTTTTCGGGTTTTAAACACACATTTTATTAAATGTTTCTATTAAAAACTTTATAATAAAACGGGTTTAGGGCGGAGGAAAGGGGGCAAGGGTAAATGAGGATGGGGAATTTTGATTTTTTTTTACCTTTAACCATGGTTTTTTGCCAAAACCCATAGTCTTTAGGATGATTGAGGGTTAATACTAACCCTTGAGGGGTTAATATTTCCCAAGGAAGGGATATTTAGCTATAGTGCTAGGGGGGAGGGTATTTATAGATATTTTTGGGAGATTTTGAATAGATTGTAATAGAATTAGGGGAAGGGGGGAGTTAGGGAGCTAGATAATATGTTAGTGATTAATATGGTTTGTGAGGTGAATGAAGGGGTAAAGCCAAGTTTTCATAAGTGAAACTTAACTTAGGATTTTGAGGATAAAATAAAAGAAATGATGTTTTACATAAAAATGTGGCTACTTTTCATGTTTGAAATCCATGGTTTGACCAAGTAGTTTGTGGTGTAATGAAGTGAAACTGGACACCTGAGCAGATCTCAAGGCCCTTAGGAGTCTTAGTAAAATGAAGTTTGTGGGAAACTGGGGAATTTAGACATGCTTCCAATGCTTGTCCTCCACTCTTTGCCTTTGAGGTCAATACCCTGAGTGGCATAAGTTTTTGCACTTAATAGGCCAATTGGTGATGGCTCTCCATTTCTGCAACCTTTCACTACTTACCCATCCTAGTAATCCTAACATTTTTTCTCCATTAAAGTGGGTGCACTTGAATTGGAAGACCCTGATTTTCCTCTTTTTCTTTTGACTGCCCTCCTATCTAAAACCTACCCTTATTTCTTCCAAGGCCCCACATTAAGCAGTTGGGCACCTTTATTTCTCTACCTAGCTAGTCATTTGTCAAGCTTGAGTTGTTTGGTCAGGGAACATTCTCTATTCTGCAGCAAGCAATTTAACCATGGCATGGTCCAGTTTAGATTGTTGGGCCATCCATCAAGTGTGATTAGCAGCAGTATTTGCATAACATGACACTGCCAAATAAGCTAGTAGTGGCATTTTGACTGGCCACTTCCTGGTCTTTAGTTTGGGGTTCATTTTCACTTTTCTCTTGACCACTTAATTTTCTTGCCTTTTGATTATTCTTTTAAGGCATACCCTCTTTTCATTTTTTAAATTTTTTGTAGTATGTACACAAAATATGGAACCTTTGCAGCCTGCAATGATGAACATATTTGGTCCTTCCACTGTCAATCATGAAAGATGAAACCTATTGGTATAGGAACCTAACAGTGGCTCCACTTGGGGATGGCTCTTCCTGGTGGAAAGCCAAGAACAGCAGGTCAGATGGCCTTATTTTCTTCCTCTCACCCTAGTAAATTTGCTCTAGTATTTCCACCTTTGATCTGCAATTAGTGAGATGGTATACAGTATTTCATGACCTCTTTAGAACGGCAATAAATATTTGATGACTTGCTAGCCTGTATCACTGCCTATCCTTGGTTTTCTGTTTTGAAGACCTTGCTCATTCCTGTTCTTCTGAGCTTTTCCCAGTATCTATGTCATCTTGATGTGGTTTTGCTGATCATTCTTCAAAATCTGTTGTAGTTGCTCTTCTATATATCTACTGGAAAAAGGAAAAAAGTACTTGAAAATATAGACATTTATGTACAATATGGTGCCACCCTATGCTTATGTATCATGGTAGTGCTTGAGCATTCTCCCATTCACTGGGCCTTCATCATTGTTTGACTCATCTAGACTCTTGAGAAAGAAGGTATTGTTACCTTGCACAGCTTGGATTACAAATGGCCCTTTCCACATAAAGTCAAACTTGCCATGCTTTCCTTTGTCTTCCCTCCTAGAACCCCATCTCAATACTTTGTTACCTATGAAAAATTCCTCAGCCTTTGTTCTTTTGTCAAACACTTTTTTAAGCTTTTCCTGTAGAACTTGGGTTCTATGATACACTTCTTCCCTTGTTTGTTGTAAGTGGATTGTCTGATTGATCCTTCTCTGGATATCATTGGGTTCAGCCTGTATTTCTTGCAGCAATTTGATCACAGGGATCCCAAGGGATTATGGGAACACAGCTTCCAAGCCATATACCAATTCATATGGGCTAGTACCAATAGATCTTTTTGTGGTCAATCTATCTGCCCATAGTGCATTTACCAACTTTTTGTGCCAATTCTTTTTGTTCTCCTCCAAGATCTTTTTAATGATGTTGATTAAGATTTTATTGGAGGACTCAGCTAGGCCATTGCCTTGAGGGAAATAGCTTGTTGAGTGACCTAGGGTGATATGATATTTATGACAGAAGCTGATCATTTTCTTGGATTTAAAGGCAGCTGCATTATCTGTTATGATTTTCTCTGGGCAGCCAAATCTG
>APFE030223392.1:0-44513 GCA_000404065.3 Pinus taeda | reverse complement strand
CAGTTGCGGAGCAGGACGGTCCGGGAATTCTTGGTGAGGTGGAAGAATTTACCGGATGAGGATGCCACTTGGGAGAGAGAAAATTTTGCAGCATCCATCACTTCAGTTGTTGAGGACAAGGAACATTTTGCCGGGGGAGACTGTAATATTCCTAATTAGCCATGGCTAATTGGAATATTCGATTTTGCTCAATTTTGCCTTCTATAGTTATTTATAAATAAAAGGGTGAGAAAAGGGGGACATAACTCACTTTTGAATAAAGTCACTCCCTAGTAGCACAACGTTGTAACTTAAAAGGGAGCCAAGGGGGCCAATGGACCACGTAGAGAAGGGGGCCCACGTAGACACTTGGAGGGATTGTGCAGGTGGAGAGGAGCACGTGGCAAGAGAGAGGCTACGTTGAGGAGGTGGGCCCTAGGGTTTTGAGAGTGGCCAACGCTATAAAGGAGAGAGGAGCCTCCTCATTTTGGCATTCGACTATGTTGCATTTGAGCTAGTCACTTCGACTTAGAGCACGCTAATTGTTTAGCCTGTTTGCAGCACTGTTTAGTGCATTGAGTGTCTTCGTTCGGAGATCTCACCCTTAGCCTTGGGGGACTTGGAGTGCCTGCTCGGGCAAGGTAGTTTCATCAGTCTTTTGCAGGAGGATCGATTTTTTGAGTTGAGGAGGAGCTGAGCATCTTGATGATTGCGCAGTCTTGAGAGAGAATGATGCAGTCTTTCTAGGTGGGAGTTCTGGATTGGGGTTTTGTGGAGGATTTGAGCTAGGAGATTGAGCAGGGAATCAACCCTTGCATCTTGGAGGATTTTGGTAGAGTTTCGGGCAGAGTTTTGGAGGGTTATATTCAGTGGCAGCGCAGAGCCTTGAGGGACAGTGTAGATCCTCAAGGGGGTGATTTTCGGGGGTCAACTATTTTAGAAAAGCTTTCTGGGCTTTTCTGGGTTTATTGAGCGGAGGCTGATTCCAGAGTTTCAACATTTTCTAAGGAGGGGAACAACCCCAAATCCTCACTTTATTCCAGTAGTAGTAGCAGCACAGCAGTGCTCTGGCAGCTGGGACGCAGTTCAGAGAGAGGCCATTTCCTTACCATTCTGAGTGTATTTATTCACTTGCCTTGTACAAGTCGAGGTGCTATCTTTTTGATCACCTCCTATACTCTTTCCATTACTCAGTATAATAAAATGGCTTAGCATTTCTCTCTGCATTTCTTGAGTATTTGTTTATATTCCATGTATATGTTATTGTATGTTGCACTACTGTTATTTTTATCTCTTGAGAGTCCATTTCTGGTTGGAGTTTGCTGGTGTTTGAGGGATATCCCTGAAAAGGGATATTACAGGTTGAGTTTATTTTGAGTTTTAATTAATTAATTCAGTCTAATTGAGTTAACATAGTTAAACTAGTTCCAACTGATGGAGGAACTACTGGGAGGTCTAGTAGTGTGGTGCTGCCTGCAGTCCAGTGGGGTATTGCCTGCAGTTAAATGTGGTGCTGCTTGAAGTACAGTGTGGTGCTGTCTGAAGTGTAGTGTGGTGTTGCATGCAGTGATCAACCAGTAAACTGAAGATTCACTCATAATTAACTCATGCATGTTAGATTAGAGAAAGACCTAGTTGAGATTGTAGTTCATGGACAGTGTACTATCAGTTGTATAATCATCCGAATTGTACGGATGGTGCATGCAGTTAGAGGAAGGCCTATGAGGATTGTGCATTTCATAATTGAGGAATTTCCCAATTAAATAGAGGCTAATTCCTTGAGGAACAACGCAAGGAAATAGGGACTTTGGCAAGCAGGAAATTGGCTAAGTATTGGCCAAGGCTTGTCTAGGAAGTAGTGAGACAGATAGAGATAGTGCAAAGGTTGCTCGGGCTTGAGCTAAGCATTGTAATCTTCTCATATTTTCTGACTAATGCAATATACAGATAACAAGGGTTTTTAGCTGTGGCTTTCCCCAGGAAATCATTATGTAATGTGTTGATTGAATTCTTTCTCTTCTATGCTTCGTGATTTTGCGATCGTTTAAATTGTTTTTGCAGATGAGTAGAGTAGATTCAAGTCTATTATTTTAGCATATTACAATTAGAAGTTTGAATCTACAAGGAATTTCTACATGGTATCGGAGCATAAATCACTATAGAAGAGGAGAATAAAAGTTTGTCTTTTGCAGGTGAAATCGAATTTGCAGTATCATACTTCAGAGCCAGCAGGATGTTGTTCTACGGATTGAGACTTGAATATGCCCTTGAGGGTAGTTCGAACTAAATTGCTTGGAAGGACAGGATGGAGGCAGTGTTAATGGGTTTAAGGAATTCATAGACAAAGATATTCCTAAGCCAGCTGATGCTCAAGATCTGGCAGAGTGGAGAAAATGTGTTGCAAAGGTGAGAAGGATTATCTTAGAAGGAGTTCGAAATCATATTGTCTCGAACCTCCATGGTAAGGAGATTCCATATGCGATGTGGAAGGCCTTGACAAACTTGTTTCAAAACAACAATGACCATAGGAAGCTGGCACTGAAGGACAAGCTTACAAAAATCAAGATGGAGAAGGGTGACACAATACCGAAGTACTTGACCAAGTTCACCCAATGTCAGGATGAACTTGGAAGTGTTGGTGTTACAGTTGCTGAAGATGATCTTGTGAGCCTAGCACTTCTATTCCTTCCCAAGAGTTGGCACAATGACCAAGACTCAGTTAATGCGAGGGAGAAGCTACCAAAGTGGGAGCGTTTGTGATCTGACTTGGTGCAAGAAGAGATTTGGCAGAACACCAGAGATGGATCCTCATCCAAGCATGATGATGAGGAGAACTGTGCCTTAGCTGGAAAGGCAAAGAAAGGGAATGGGAAGTCATCCCATTCCAAATCAGATTCCAGTTAGGGTGGCAGGAAGAAGGACATGTCGAAGATTAAATGTTTTCACTGTCATGAGCTAGGACACTATGCCACGAAGTGTCTGCACAAGAAGGCTGACAAGAAGCCCTCAAGAGGAGCGGTAGGTGAAGCTCTTGCTTCACAATTCGAGCTAGATTTCACCCTTGTCGCTTGCATGGTGACATCGGTGATGGGTAGTGTGTGGTATTTGGATAGTGGAGCCTCATTCCATATGACCAACAACAAAGAGTTCTTCAGTGACTTGGAGGAGAAAGACCTCCAAATGCAAATCAAAATGGGAGATGATGGGAGGTATAACGCGACCAACATCGGTACTGTTACCTTTCAGAGGGAGTTTGTTTCTCCCCTCACATTAAAAGATGTCTTGTATGTTCCAGGTTTGAAGAAGAATTTGGTTTCAGTTGCCATGTTGGAGGACCGTGGCTACAATGTGATATTTAGCAAGGGAAAGGCTTTTCTTCATCACATAGCCTCAGGAAAAGTGAAGCGTATCGAGTTTCGGGTGAAGAACCTTTACAAATTGGATGTAGAAGACTGTGCTTCCTTAAGCAGAGAAGGTGCAGAGCCGAGATATTGGTGAGTTGTGGCATAAAATATTGGGTCACCTGCACCACGGAGCTTTGAAGATCATGCACAAATTTCTATAGGAATTCCCAAGGGTACACTAGAGTAGAGAGACACATGCAAAGGGTGTACATTGGGAAAGTACACCAAAGCTACCTTTCATGATAAAGACAGTCGAGCACAAGTGATCCTTGAAAGAGTTCACTCAGATGTATGTGGACTATTCTCGACAGCCTCTACGACCAAGCACAGGTATTATGTAATATTTGTTGATGATTTTTCTCATAAGTGCTGAATTTTCTTCATGTAGAAGAAAGATCAGACGTTCGCTAAATTTTGTGAATTTAAAACACTTGTGGAGAACGACACTGGTAGGAAAGTTAAAACTCTTAGGAGCGATAACGGTGGAGAATATGTGTTGAATGAATTCAAGAACTTCTGTGCATTAGAAGGCATTCGACGAGAGTTAATAGCACCCTATAACCCACAACAGAATGGGGTGGCTGAAAGGAAGAACAAAAGTATTGTGGGAGCTGCACGAGCGATGTTACATGATCAGGGCCTACTGTTGCACTTGTCGGCTGAAGCATGCAACGCAACTGTTTATGTGAAGAACATAAATCCTCATCGAATTCGCAGCATGAGTACACCCGAAGAAGATTTTTCAGGTAAGAAACCGGATGTGGCACACTTTAGGATCTTTGGTTCATGTAATGTCTCTTCCTAAATTATTTTGGAATAAGATTTATTTCTACATTTTGGGGGCCAATTTTGGTGAAGACGGGGCCCATTTGATTTTTGATATAAGACTTAGGAGTTAAAGGCAAGTTAATTTTATTTTATTTTGTTTTGTTAATCATATGTGGGGATCACCCACATAAGAAATATGCACTCCCTAAGCCAATGATTCAAAATGCACGAGAGGGAAGAAAAGACAGGAAGAAAGGCTCCACAAAAGCTATAAAAGGAAGGAAACACACTTCATTTGGCATTTTGGCTTATTGAATTTGATTATGTTGCTCGAGCTGTTTAGTCAAGTCGCTCGTTGTTTAGCAAGAGTTTTCCAAGAAAGAACTTACCCTGTCTTTGAGGGACTTCGAGTGCCACCCTAGAGAGGTTCATCCATTATCATCCGGAGGAGATTTGTAGAGAGATTTCCAGCATTTGTATTCAATTCGCCCCAGCAGTGCGTATTTGTGGACGCAGTGGATCTAGTGTGGCCATTGCAACATTCTTCCGGAGCGCTATTTCCGGGAGAAATTAGGAGGAGAAGTCTCAATAGATTTGTTGGCTATTGGGTGAGTTTGAGGGCTGGAAGTGGCAGCAATATTTAGGAGTGATTTTGCAGACTCTATGGCCAACATAGAAGAGAGATACTAAGCATACGTGGGAGATAGAGTTTCAGCCATTGGGGCTATTGCTTGTTGGGAGAAATAAGGGAAGTATTGTTGGAGCTGATTGCTACATTTCAAGAGTGCCTGAGAAGGATTTTGTTGGTGGTTTGACAGACAATGTGCTTCAACAACTATTGGAAAACGTGGGGCTTTCAGGGGTTGATTTTGGAAGGTCAAAATTAGGCCAAACCATTTCTGGGTTTTTGTGGGTTTTGCCTGAGGAGCCTAGATATAAATTTGCAGAATTTTTTGAGCATCGAAAGTGGGGTTTTCAGCCATATCTTTGCAATAGACAGTGCAAAATTACAGGGGACTGCACAGTTCCTTTGGGGGTCGATTTTGGGATGTCCAAATCAGGCCAACCATTTCTGGGTTTTTGTGGGTTTTGCTCGAGGAGCCTAGATATAAATTTGCAGAATTTTTTGAGCATCGGAGGTGGGGCTTTTAGCCATATCTTTGCAGGAGACAATGCAAAATTGTTGGGGACTGCGCAGTGCAGTAGTTGGTTAGTTGATTGTAACTCAGGTTGTCATTGCTTCACCTGGGCTTTGTTCCATTTGCCTTTGAGGCAAGCCCAGGTACATTCCTTCCATATTTTGTACTCTTGCACCAGTTTACAATAAAATGGTTCAACTGCTTCCATATTTCTGATTTTTCTGGGTGCTTACTAAATTGTTTTAAAATTTTTGTGGTGAAAATTGTTATTTTCTTGCATATAATTGTTTTTCCTATTTTGGAACATTACAGTGGTATTAGAGCCATAATCTTGGTTCAGCCTATCGAAAACCTTCGTTCTATGACAAGACTAGAATAAAACGCTAAGAAATCATGGGATCCAAAGAAAGATTAGAATCAAATAACATGGCAGTAACCTTGAATGAGGTGATTAGGATGCAACAAATGACGATTGATGTGTGGGAAAACGTGGTTCATTCCGCAATTGGGAATCAAAACCATTCTCAATTATACAACAAATCCACTATTCCCAAAATTATGGGTAATGCATCAAGATGGCAAGACATGATTGCAATTGATGTGGAGTTATTGGAAGCAAATTGGAGGGCATACCAATCGTTGGGTTATGACATTAAGGTGTCCCTCTCTTTTTGGGAGTTTTGTGAACTAAGAGGCATGCATAAACCAATGGGAATTCAGTGGAATTATGCTGGGATGATGGAGAGGATTAAGGAAGAAGACGAGAGAGTAATTCAAGGGGCCATGGTTGGCAAGGAGACAGTTGAGCATACACTCGTTGATGAGATGCCATCTGTTATTGAGGTATCCATTGATGAGGTATTCCGGGTTGTGACCGAGTTCTCAGGTGATAGTAGTGCACCACAGGTTAATGAGGTGTCGGGAGACATCCCCACTGTTGATGAGGAGCCAATAGGTACAGAGGCATCCATATCTATGACAAATTTGTTGGACGACAGTCACCTACAACTCACCGGTGAACATGTCTTACATGTTGGGTTGTCTATGCTAGTTTTTGGTAGCATCGGATGTGCTCTAGCCATGAAAATTGGTGGAGAGGCTAAGGCACATGAGTTCTAAAGAACCCATAAACCGTTTGGTGAAATTCCATTCGGATTGTATTTTGCTAAAATAATTAATATTTTTAATGGGGTTCCTAAGTCTAAACTTAGGAAAATTAAAACATTAATGGGTATTAATCAAAATATGGGTGAGAATGATCTAGAAGGCAAATCAAGTCAAGTTTTAATCTTAGCCGTTGATTAGAGACTTAATCTCGGCTGTTGAAGTCTCAACGAGAAAAGTATAAGAAGGAGGTTTGGGTTTCATTTAGAAATACACACAGAGAGAATGAATTGATTTGGAGTTCGATTTTTGGGGCTAGGAAGCTGAAAATTCGAACTGAGTGATATTCTGCAGCAAAGGGGCAGGGATAGTTCGGGAGTACTGGACAGAGAGGTGGAGAGACACTAGTGGAGGCAGTGCAACAACTATAAGGACTGATGCTGGGCCAATATGGGCCCACGCAGGTCTGATATAGAGCTAGAAGGGCCAGCATAAAGCAGAAGCTGCCCTCCACTCAGAAAGCCGAAACTGCTGGAACAACCAAGAGAGGTTGACGTAGAAGTTCCAGAGGCAAAAGAGATAGCGCAGAAGGTGACGCAAAGCCTGTAAGGTTGACGCAGGGCTAGCGCAAAGATAGTTGGGGTTAGCTAGTTTTGTTGTCAGATCAGCCAGAATTTGCCGGGTGAAGTGATAAACTCAGTTTTCCGCCATTATATTTTCTCTGTCACTAGATTGTCGGGAGGGCATCCAACTTTGTATTCAAAACTACTGCTTAATAATAGAAAACCCTCAGAGCTGCTGCTTTGGTTTTCTCGCATTGGGTTTTTCTGTGGACTATTTTGTCCAAAAATAACTGTGTCCTATGTATCTTGTTCTTTGCCCATTTTTCTGTTTCATGTAGTCAAATTTAAAGTAGTGTAGGTTGTAGAAGTAATTTGTCTTAGTATTCAGAAAATAACTTGATAATGTATATTAGAATCAAGTAGGAGAAGTAAATTCAGCTTTTGCTACAGTAGGGGTTCCTTGGACTAGGAATTTTCACATGGTATCAAAACATTGATTTTGAAACAGGAAGAGCAGATCCAGTGCTGAGCAGAGAGGCCAATAGTTGCATTTGGCATCAATTTGAATCCCCTTGAAGGGATTGCGCAGTCCTTGCTGGGAAGCAGAGATTCCGAGGAAATCTCTCTCTAAGAGAGTCAACGGAGAGGTACAATTTCCAGTTCGTAAGTTTGCAGAGGCAGAGGGAGTGACGTAGAGCCTCAGCGCAGTGCTTGAAGGACGCAGTTTCTGCCGTGGCAAAAATCCGTCAAAAAAGAGCGAAGACAAATAGAAGGGGAATTTTCTCCTCAAAGAATTTTTCTCGCCAAAAGTTCGAATTTCTCACTTGCCGGGCAGCAGTGCTGAGCAGTGACTAGAGGAGTTAGTTCAATAGTTTGGGTGATGTTAATTTTAGGTATGTTCTATGCTTAGAGCAATTTATTTCAATTTTCATAGTTAGCTCAATATCTCTTCTAGATTAGCAATCACATCAGCATTAAAGTAAACTGCGGATAGAACATAAACATAAATCGTAGAAGACAAGCCAAGACAAGAGGACACAAGATGTGGCGCTAGCCAGGGACAAACCCCAATGTGGGAAAACCCTTGATCAATTCTTCTTATATGTTCTTCAGTAGTTTAGCAGAGAGAGAGAGAGAGAGATAGTAAGTTTACAATGGAAGTCAACACTTTGACTTATCTAGGTAAGAGCATAGATCATCTCTAAGAAGATGATACATGAGATCAGTTGAAGACATGTTGCTTCAACTAATTCTCCAAGGTGACTCCTTCACCTATCGTTGTGTTGCATTTTGTCATCATGCTACACCCCACCGTGTTGCACCATGCTGCACCCATCATCACTATGCTACATCTCATCATGCTTGATTAGTCATGACTGTACCCATCACTGTACTGCATTATGTGCCATTGCTGCACCATGTTGCCATACTGACCTATGTGCTCGCTGCATCTTGCTTGCTTGTTGTCCTTTGCCTGCTTGCTATTGCATGCTAGTTCGGCAGTTCCCGGTAGTTTCGGCTTCTGCCCTCTGCGTTAGCTTTCCCAGCAATTTCGGTGGTTCTCGGCAGTTCCGACTATTCCTGACAGTTCCAACAATTTCGGCTATTCCCGACAGTTCTGGCAGTTCCCGACAGTTCCCTGCAGTGCTGGCAATTTTGGCTATTCCCGGTAGTTCCGGCAGTTCCCGACAGTTCTTGCAGTTCTGGCTTTTCCTGGCAGTTCTCGATAGTTTCGGCAGTTCTGGCTTTTCCCGACAGTTTCGGCAGTTCCGGCTTTTCCCGGCAGTTCCCGACAGTTTTGGCAATTCCGACTATTCCCAGTGGTTCCGATAGTTCCAGATATTCCCGATAGTTCCAACAGTTCCAACTTTTCCCGGTAATTCTCGACAGTTCTGGAAGTTTGGCTTTTCCCAGCAGTTCCGACAATTCCAGCTATTCCTGACAGTTCCGGCAGTTCCGACAGTTCCGGCAGTTCTGGCTTTTCCCGGCAATTCCGGCGTCCGCCCTTTGCATTACCTTTCCCGACTATTCTGGCAGTTCCGGCTATTCCCGACAGTTCTGGCTATTCCCGACAGTTCTGCCAGTTCCGACAATTCTGGCTATTCCCGACAGTTCCAGCAGTTCCCGGTAGTTTCGGTAGTTCCAACAATTCTTGCTATTCCCAACAGTTCCGGCTTTTCCTGGTAGTTCCGGCAATTCTGGCTTTTCCCGGTAGTTCCGGCAGTTTCCAATAGTTCCGGCAATTCCAGCTTTTCCTGGTAGTTTCGGCAATTCCGGCTTTTCCCGGCAGTTTCGGCAGTTCCGGCAATTCCAGCTATTCCCGACAGTTCCGGCTGTTCCGGCAATTCGAGCTATTCCCGGCAGTTCCGGCTTCTGCCCTCTGGATTAGGGCATCGTTATCCTTAGGATCTCTCCTCCTACTAAAACCCAAAGACAAGTAGAGAGGAAGAGATCCCAAGTGTGTTGAAATGACTTGAAGGCCACCTCTATTTATACTAAAATGTTGAGCACAAGTGGAGTTTATTTGGTCGCTGGCTGACCTTGACGAATTGTCCTATAACACATAGAAGAGAGAAACTAAGGATACGTGGGAGATAGAGTTTCAGCCATTGGGGCTATTGCTTGTTGGGAGAAATAAGGGAAGTATTGCTGGAGCTGATTGCTACATTTCAAGAGTGCCTGAGAAGGATTTTGTTGGTGGTTTGACAGACAATGTGCTTCAACAACTATCGGAAAACGTAGGGCTTTCAGGGGTTGATTTTGTAAGGTCAAAATCAGGCCAAACCATTTCTGGGTTTTTGTGGGTTTTGCCTGAGGAGCCTAGATATAAATTTGCAGAATTTTTTGAGCATCGAAGGTGGGGTTTTCAGCCATATCTTTGCAATAGACAGTGCAAAATTACAGGGGACTGCACAGTGCCTTTGGGGGTCGATTTTGGGATGTCCAAATCAGGCCAACCATTTCTGGGTTTTTGTGGGTTTTGTTTGAGGAGCCTAGATATAAATTTGCAGAATTTTTTGAGCATCGGAGGTGGGGTTTTTAGCCATATCTTTGCAGGAGACAATGCAAAACTGTTGGGGACTGCGCAGTGCAGCAGTTGGTCAGTTGATTGTAACTCAGGTTGTCATTGCTTCACCTGGGCTTTGTTCCATTTGCCTTTGAGGCAAGCCCAGGTACATTCCTTCCATATTTTGTACTCTTGCACCAGTTTATAATAAAATGGTTCAACTGCTTCCATATTTCTGATTTTTCTGGGTGCTTACTAAATTGTTTTAAAATTTTTGTGGTGAAAATTGTTATTTTCTTGCATATAATTGTTTTTCCTATTTTGGAACATTACAGTGGTATTAGAGCCATAATCTTGGTTCAGCCTATCGAAAACCTTCGTTCTATGACAAGACTAGAATAAAACGCTAAGAAATCATGGGATCCAAAGAAAGATTAGAATCAAATAACATGGCAGTAACCTTGAATGAGGTGATTAGGATGCAACAAATGATGATTGATGTGTGGGAAAACTTGGTTCATTCCGCAATTGCGAATCAAAACCATTCTCAATTATACAACAAATCCACTATTCCCAAAATTATGGGTAATGCATCAAGATGGCAAGACATGATTGTAATTGATGTGGAGTTATTGGAAGCAAATTGGAGGGCATACCAATTGTTGGGTTATGACATTAAGGTGTCCCTCTCTTTTTGGGAGTTTTGTGAACTAAGAGGCATGCATAAACCAATGGGAATCCAGTGGAATTATGCTGGGATGATGGAGAGGTTTAAGGAAGAAGACGAGAGAGTAATTCAAGGGGCCATGGTTGGCAAAGAGACAGTTGAGCATACACTCGTTGATGAGATGCCATATGTTATTGAGGTATCCATTGATGAGGTATTCCGGGTTGTGACCGAGTTCTCAGGTGATAGTAGTGCACCACAGGTTAATGAGGTGTTTGGAGACATCCCCACTGTTGATGAGGAGCCAATAGGTACAAAGGCATCCATATCTATGACAAATTTGTTGGATGACAGTCACCTACAACTCACTGGTGAGCATGTCTTACATGTTGGGTTGTCTATGCTAGTTTTTGGTAGCATCGGATGTGCTCTAGCCATGAAAATTGGTGGAGAGGCTAAGGCACATGAGTTCTAAAGAACCCATAAACTGTTTGGTGAAATTCCACTCGAATTGTATTTTACTAAAATAATTAATATTTTTAATGAGGTTCCTAAGTCTAAACTTAGGGAAATTAAAGCATTAATGGGTATTAATCAAAATATGGGTGAGAATGATCTAGAAGGCAAATCAAGTCAAGTTTTAATCTTAGCCGTTGATTAGAGACTTAATCTCGACTGTTGAAGTCTCAACGAGAAAAGTATAAGAAGGAGGTTTGGGGTTCATTTAGAAATACACACAGAGAGAAAGAATTGATTTGGAGTTCGATTTTTGGGGCTAGGAAGCTGCAAATTCGAACTTAGTGATCATTCTGCAGCAGAGGGGCAGGGATAGTTCGGGAGTACTGGACAGAGAGGTGGAGAGACACTAGTGGAGGCAGCGCAACAGCTAGAAGGACTGATGCTGGGCCAATATGGGCCCACGCAGGTCTGACATAGAGCTAGAAGGGCCAGCACAAAGCAGAAGCTGCCCTCCACTCAGAAAGCCGAAACTGCTGGAACAACCAAGAGAGGTTGATGTAGAAGTTCTAGAGGCAAAAGAGACAACGTAGAAGGTGACACAAAGCCTGTAAGGCTGACGCAGGGCCAACGCAGAGATAGTCGGGGTTAGCCAGTTTTGTTGTCGGATCAGCTAGAATTTGTCGGGTGAAGTGATAAACTCAGTTTTCTGCCATTATATTTTCTCTGTCACTAGATTGTCGGGAGGGCATCCAACATTGTATTCAAAACTACTGCTTAATAATAGAAAACCCTCAGAGCTGCTGCTTCGGTTTTCTCGCATTGGGTTTTTCTGTGGATTATTTTGTCCAAAAATCACTGTGTCCTATGTATCTTGTTCTTTGCCCAATTTTCTGTTTCATGTAATCAAATTTAAAGTAGTGTAGGTTGCAAAAGTAATTTTTTTCAGTATTCAAAAAATAACTTGATAATGTATATTAAAATCAAGTAGGAGAAGTAAATTCAGCTTTTGCTACAGTTGGGGTTCCTTGGACTAGGAATTTTCACATGGTATCAAAGCACTGATTTTGAAACAGGAAGAGCAGATCCAGTGCTGAGCAGAGAGGCCAATCGCTGCATTTGGCAGCAATTTGAATCCCCTTGAAGGGATTGCGCAGTCCTTGCCGGGAAGCAGAGATTTCGAGGAAATCTCTCTCTGAGAGAGTCAACGGAGAGGTACAATTTCCAGTTCGTAAGTTTGTAGAGGCAGAGGGAGTGACGCAGAGCCTCAGCGCAGTGCTTGAAGGACGCAGTTTCTGCCGGGGCAAAAATCCGTCAGAAAAGAGCGAAGACAAATAGAAGGGGAATTTTCTCCTCAAAGAATTTTTCTTGCCAAAAGTTCGAATTTCTCACTTGCCGGGCAGCAGTGCTGAGCAGTGACTAGAGGAGTTAGTTCAATAGTTTGGGTGATGTTAATTTTAGGTATGTTCTATGCTTAGAGCAATTTATTTCAATTTTCATAGTTAGCTCAATATCTTTTCCAGATTAGAAATCACATTAGCATTAAAGTAAACTGCGGATAGAACATAAACATAAATCGTAGAAGACAAGCCAAGACAAGAGGACACAAGATGTGGCGCTAGCCAGGGACAAACCCCAATGTGGGAAAACCCTTGATCAATTCTTCTTATATGTTCTTCAGTAGTTTAGCATAGAGAGAGAGAGAGATAGTACGTTTACAATGGAAGTCAACACTTTGACTTATCTAGATAAGAGCATAGATCATCTCTAAGAAGATGATACATGAGATCAGTTGAAGACGTGTTGCTTCAACTTATTCTCCAAGGTGACTCCTTCACCTATTGTTGTGTTGCATTTCGTCATCATGCTACACCTCACCGTGCTGCACCCATCATCACTATGCTACATCTCATCATGCTTCATTAATCATGACTGTACCTATCACTGTACTGCATTATGTGCCATCACTGCACCATGTTGCCATACTGACCTATGTGCTCGCTGCATCTTGCTTGCTTGTTGTCCCTAGCATGCTTGTTGTCCTTTCCCTGCTTGCTATTGCATGCTAGTTCGGCAGTTCCCGGTACTTTCAGCTTTTGCCCTCTGCGTCAGCTTTCCCAGCAATTTCGGTTGTTCTCGGCAGTTCCAGCTATTCCCGACAGTTCCAACAATTTCGGCTATTCCCGGTAGTTCTGGCAGTTCTCGACAGTTCCCTGCAGTTCTGGCAATTTTGGCTATTCTCGGTAGTTCCGGCAGTTCCCGACAGTTCTGGCAGTTCTGGCTTTTCCTGGCAGTTCCCGATATTTTCGGCAGTTCCGGCCTTTCCCGGCAGTTTCGGCAGTTCCGGCTTTTCCCGGCAGTTTCGGCGGTTCCCGACAGTTTTGGCAATTCCAGCTATTCCCAGTGGTTCCAATAGTTCCAGATTTTCTTGATAGTTCCAACAGTTCCGGCTTTTCCCGGTAGTGGGGGACGCAGAACAGAAGGAACCTGTGGTGGACGCAGAGCAGGGGGATCCAATGGCAGATGAGGATGGGAAGAGACTTGCAGACATGCTCCTCAAATCAGTTTACGACCTGTCGAGGTAGATCGAGGTGATGGGGCAGAGATTCATGGCAGTGGAGGCTAGACAGCGTGAGAACCCACGGGTTTTCCAGGTTGGTGAGGGATCGGGTACATCCCACCATTTTCTAGAGCAGGGTGCCACCTAGCGTGACACTACTCAACAGATGGCCTCACATGCCCCTACACGCTCTACCATGCCCACTTTCCTAGGAGTAGACACGGGGGCTGGAGCCCAGCAGGAGGCAGAGCCCGGTCACATGGGCGACTATTTTGCATAGTACTAGGCCTATGGGTAGGAGTTCAGGGACGCCCTCTCATTCTGAGACTTTGTTAAGCTCCAACGGGATAGTAGACCGCGCGATCATCACAGAGGACACCGACATTATCACGATGGAGACACCCACCGCACAGCTAGTAGATTTCACTTGCCTACGTTTGATGTTTCATCAAACAGTTCGGCAAAGTCTTGGGTGGAGAAGCTGGACATCTATTTCCAGCTTAATCAGATGTCGGGACTCGGAGGTAGAGGCCATCAAGGTGGGGACATTACATTTGGATGGTGAGGCCCAAGATTGGTGGTTCCATGGGATGGTTACACTCGGGCATTCCACAGCGATGATGTATGCCAAGTTCACCCGGAGATTGATGGAGAGGTTTGACCAGAGGGATCCGGAACAACATTTTGTTGAGTTGATGAGGCTCAAACAGACCGGAAGCACTGAGACCTACATCGCAGACTTCTTGTGGGTTTCAGTGATGGTGTCAGATCTATCCATGGCACGGAGGATATACATGTTAGTGGAGGGGTTAGCGGAGCCACTTCGGGGTCTAGTCAGATCCACTAGACCAGCCACACTCCAAGATGCTACTAGCAGGACCCGGGACTTACAGGATGCCTTACCCAGGACCCGGACACCTTACCCCCAGAGACAGGCTTTCCAGCTTAAGGAGAAGGATGTGAGGATTCCACCTCCAAACGGGAATCCAGGACGAGCACAAATTGATGATGACGCCAGGAGGGAGTTAAAGAAGAAGCGGTTGTGTTTTACCTGTCAGGAGCCATGGGCACTAGGACACAGGTGTGCTGCTGGCAAGGCACACTTTATTGAGGTCTTCTCCGAGAGCAGCGGGGAAGAAGATAAGGAAGATGATGTGGAGGCAAGAGATAGTCATGCCGTGCAAGGTCCATTGCCACCTCCACCACCAACAGCGGGTGGTGCAGCTTTTGCACCTACTGTATGGGCCCTTGTAGCATTGCGAGCAGTTCCCAAGTATTTGACGTTGCGCATATGGGGGACACTACGTGGCCAACGAGTATCAATTTTGGTTGACAGTGGGGCCACACACAACTTCATCGATGCACAGATGGTTGAGCGGAGAGGTATACCGATAGAGAGCTTCGATGGATTTTCAGTTCTGGTCCCAGGAGATCAGACCATGGTGTGTGCTCATTATGTTCCAGAGTTATCAGTGACGATGGGCACCTACACACTGACTGACCACTTCTTCGTGGTCAATATTTCGGACACCAACATAATACTGGGTGTTCAGTGACTTATCACTCTAGGGAAGGTCACGATAGATTGGAAGGCCCTAGAGATGGAGTGCGATGATGAGAAGACAGGGAGGCATGAGAAGATACGTGGACAACACACATACCCGCCTCAGACTGTTTCGGCTCATCGGATGGAGGCAGTCTTCTGGAAGGGAGACATAGAGTGGGTAGTGGAGTTGCGTGCATCAGAGACAGAGACCACAGGGCAGCAAGTGCACCTAGAGATACAGTCCATCGTTGACCGGTATGCCACAGTATTTGGGGAGATTCTGCCGGGACAGCCACTAGACTGGGGGTTTGAGCACACCATCGAGCTTGAGCAGGGCATACAGGCAGTGATTACTACCCCTTATAGGCATCCCAAGGCCTATCGGGGTGAGATTGAGTGGGCCATTCAGGAGTTACTGACTCTTGGGCACATTCGGCCGAGCACGAGTCCTTTTGCTTCTTCCCTGTTGTTGGTGAAGAAGAAGGACGATACATTGAGGATGTGCATTGACTACAGGGCCCTGAACAAGAAAACACTGAAGAACAGGTACCCCATACCCAGGATCGAGAGTTGATGGATGAGTTGAGAGGAGCACGGTTCTTCTCAAAGATTGATTTGAGATCTGGGTATCATCAGATTCGCGTGAGGGAACAGGACATTCCCAAGACCGCCTTCAGGTGTCACTATGGGCACTTTGAGTTTTTGGTGATGCCCTTCAGGCTAACCAATGCCCCCGCTACATTCCAGTCTTGCATGAATCACATCTTCTGCAGTCACTTAAGGAAGTTTGTGTTGGTGTTCTTTGATGATATCCTCATTTACAACAGGACTTGGGAGGAGCATCTCCAGCATATTGAGACAGTATTGCGCATCTTGGAGGAGCAGCAGTTCTATGCCAAGCTCTCCAAGTGTGAGTTTGGTTTGACGGAGATGTTATACTTGGGACACATCATAGGGGTGGACGGAGTGAGGGTCCACGAGGAGAAGATCAGGGCCATCAGAGATTGGCCGGGGCCGAGGAACGTGACAGAACTTCGAGGATTCATTGGCATTTGCACCTACTATCGGAAGTTCGTCAAGAGTTTCTCATAGCTTGCTGCACCCCTGACGGATTTGACGAAGAAGGGGGCATTCAGTTGGTTGGATACAGCGTAGCGAGCCTTTGATAGGCTCAAGGAGGTTATGAGCAGCTACCCAGTCCCTGCATTGCCGGATTTCTCGCAGCCATTTGTTTTGGAGTGTGATGTGTCGGGAGAGGGGATCGGTGCAGTATTGATGCAGGGAGGTCACCCTATAGCCTTTGAGAGCCGGAAGCTCCTTCTGTACGAGAGGTTGTATTCTATATACGACAAGGAGATGCTGACCATCATGCATGCATTGGCCAAGTTCTGGCAGTATCTAGTGGGTAACAGGTTCAGGGTGAGCACTGATCACAACAGCCTCAGGTTCTTTTTGGAGCAGAAGCAGCTACAGGAGAGGCAGCGGAAGTGGATCAGTAAGATCCAAGAATATGACTTTGACATTGAGTATGTCAAGGGTAAGAACAATGTGGTAGCAGATGCCCTTTCACGTAGACCAGCCACGTTGTCTCTTATGAGCTTGGACGTAGACTGGAGGGCTCGACTCTTAGTTGAGTACTCCAAGGACAGATTTTCATGTGAGGTTCTGGATGGGCAGGTGGCGGATGACAGGTACAGGGTGGTCGATGAGATCATCTACTACAGGGACCGGATCTTCTTGACTGAGGGGTCTCAGCTCAAGAGGAAGATACTTCAGGCATCACATGATTCACCATTGGCCAACCATCAGGGGTTTACCAAAACCTACGGGGCCATTAGAGAGAGGTTCTCGTGGAAGGGCCTCAAGGAGGACGTACCCCAGCGTGTCCGAGAGTGCGATGTTTGCCAGAGGAGCAAAGGGGAGATGAACCATCCTGCAGGATTATTGCAGCCTCTTCCCATTCCAGAGGGGAAATGGGAGTGTATTTCGATGGACTTCATCACAGGGTTGCCCATGGTACAGGGCAAGGATTGCATATTTGTTATTGTTGATCGATTGACAAAGTATTCACACTTTTTCGCCATATCCGCACATTACACAACAGCACAGGTGGCCGAGCTGTGCTTCAGAGAGATCTTCAGGTTACATGGTCTACCCAAGACCATCACCAGTGATAGGGACAGCCGTTTCATGGGCGGGTTTTGGCAGGAGCTTTCCGGTTGGTGGGGACGGAGTTGACACCGAGTACCAGTTATCACCCACAGACGGACGGGCAGACAGAGATAGTTAACAAGTGGTTGGAGGGCTACTTGTGTAACTATGTTAGTGGGCAGCAACGAGCATGGCTGAAGTGGCATCATCTGGGGGAGTACTGCTACAACACTACACATCACATGTCCATTGGTATGTCACCATTCTATGCTTTATATGGATATCATCCTTTATCTTTTGCTGACGTGATGTTTGGTGCTAGCAAGGCTCCGAGAGCCAAGATTTGGATCCAAAAGAGTTAGGATATTCTTCAAGCTCTCAAGGATAATATCGCTACAGTGCAGAACTAGCAAAAGTTGTGTAGGGGTCGAGTGGAGAGACAGTTTGAGGTAGGGGACTTGGTCTACCTATGATTACAACCATACTGACAGTTGTCACTGAAGTAGAAAGGGGCTGAGAAGCTCAAGCCCTACTTTTATGGGCCATACAGGGTGATACGCAGGATTGGACAGGTCGCGTATCAGTTGGAGCTGCCCCAAGGCAGCAAGATTCATAACGTCTTTCATGTATCATGCCTGAAGAAGGCATTGGGGCAGCATGTGACAGTGACAGATGAGCTACCACCCACAGATGATGAGAGGCATTAAGGGCCCTGAATTCTGGACACATACGCCCTTCCCCATGTTTCTTGAGCACCATGACCATCGGCGATGAATATGGACTAATGCTGGGACGAATGACGCCTGCTTCCAAGAGTTCCTTGATTATTTTTTCTATTTCATTCTTTTGGGCAAACAGATATCTATATGGGCACACATTTGGTGGTTGAGCCCCTGGGACCAAAGTAATGCTATGATCATGTTCCCCTCTCGAGGGTGGAAGCTCATGAGGCTTGTCAAAGACTGGCAGATGGTTGTTTAAGATCTGTTGCATCTCAAGATGAATATGAAGAGAATTGGGTTCGAAGGCTTGGATGGCACTAAATTGAGCTATAACTCCATGTTGGCCCTTTTTTAACAATTTTTCCATCCGATTTGAGCTGATGATAGAGGGACCTCCTGCCTGGAGTCCGTGGAGGGTATGTGTGTGGTTGTTCTGCTTAAAGCTCATATATAACTCCTGGAAATCCATTGTGATTGGGCCAAGTGTGCGAAGCCATTCAGCACTGAGGACAATATCGCACCCTCCCATGTGTATGGAAAACATGTGGGTCTTTAATTGATAATCCCCCATTTGAAGTTTGACATTTTCACAGCGGCCTTCACATTTCATTGTTCCCCCATTAGCAATTGGGACCTGGAAGTTAGAAACTGCTCGGACAAAACAATGCACTGCTTCGGCGACTCTTTGATGGATAAAATTATGTGTACTTCCACTATCAATCAAGACTACTACTGGGCGATGCTTAATAAAACCTCTGATTTGGAGAGTTTGAGGCGAAGAAATCCCTGCCAAAGCATGCAGCGAGATAACTGGTTCTTCAGATACATTGTTCTGCTGGTTGTCATCTTCTTCCTCCTCTGGTTCTTGAAGTGGTGGGGCTTCCTCCGATGGACTGTGATCCGTAGCATCAATTTGAAAGAATTTGGGCTCCTTGCATTTATGCCCAGGGGAGTATTTCTCATCACAATAGTAACATAAGCCTTGCTTTCTTCTTTCTGCCATTTCTGCTGGTGACACCTTTTGAACCTCAAGTGTTTGGGTAGTGCTTTGAGCTTGTGGGGGGCGACCCTTGGTGATAAAATTTGGGTGATTGGATTGGGCTGCTAATGCACGTTTAACTTCACGAGCTATCCTGCAAGCATCCAGCCATGAGCTAGGGTGGTGCAGTCGGACGTGGGCTTGTATGGCTTCTTTGAGACCATTGACAAAACATTCGACGTAAAACTCATCGTGTAGACCTCCAGTGCGGAAAGCTAAGGCTTCAAAGGCTGCAATATATTCATTCACTGTTCATGTCTGTTGGAGCTTAGTGAGACGACCCAAAAAGTCAGATTCCTGGTCAAAGCGATCCATAAGAGCTTTTTTAAATGTCTCCCACGTCAAGGGCCTTCCATAGCAACGTTGATGCCATTGCCACCATTGCCATCTTTAATTGTCCAAGTACATGATACCCACACTAAGCTGAGTCGCATTATCCAGGATGTAATTCAGATTGAAATATTGCTCCATTTGTGTTATCCATGCGGCCAGGTGAGAGCCATCAAATTTGTATGTGTCTAGTTTGGGTGGTCGCGGATGGGATTATTGGCGGGTGCCCAAGAGGTGAAGTGATTGGCTAGACTCACCCTCACTGTTTTCATTGCCAATATATGTGTCCTCGCATGCCTCCACCTTGCCCTTAGAGAGTGTTGTATTTAAGTTTTGCATCAGCGACATGAGCTCGTTCAATGTTGTTTCAAGTTTGTCGATCCTCTCATTCGCCATAGGTTGAGCTCTAGTTTCTACCATGCACCGATCCAATGTACTGGAAATTTTGGGACCGCCCAAATTTTTTGGCTCTAACAGGTGAATGGTACCACCTTGCTCAGCGTGTCACCTTGATTCTGATGGGCTAAGTCACCAATAAGCGCCCCGAGGGGGTCTCAGACTCACAAAAATGTAAATGCTGCCAAAAGTCCTGCGAAAATCACACCCAGGTATAGGAACCCACACAACTACTCAGATCTGGATGGCGGATCTGATGGTTCTGAGAGATCTAAATGGCTGATCTGATAGATCTGAACGACAGAATTGATTGCTGCTGCGGATCTGATGGATCTAATAGATCCGAATGGCTGTTCTGATAGATCTGAATGGCGGAACTGATTGCTACTGTTGTGACAAAACCCCACTTGCGAGATTTGATCTGGCAAGGATTATGCGTGATCTAGAGATAGAGAAGGGAACTATGGTCTTCAGGAGTGTCAGGTGCTACAGATCACAATATACATAAGGGTCTGACAGTAGTACTCGGCCCAATTTTTCAGGGCACTAACCAAGGAGGATCAATCGTACCCTTAGCCGTACAACCCGACTACCCTATCGTACGCGCGAGTAATCTCTCTGAGTGCTGTTCTCGGTGTACTGTAGCAGCAAGACGGTCGACGGTTTATCTATGGCGAGGTTTCAAGGGAGCTAGGGGGGCTTCCGATATACCTAGAGGGTGCTTGGAAGACAGTCCGTGCGCGGTTCTATCTAATGCGCTACTACTTGAAGGGGTACCCACATGGGTTACAAGGGAGTCCAACAAGCGTGACCACCTCTTGTATTTCTTGCGTGCATGCCTCCCCAAATCCGCAGGTTTATGCACTCAACGACAGATCCCGTGGTTTAAAGACGCCGGAACACATCTTTAGCCTCTGTCTAGTTTCGAGGGGAGTCTCTGTCCTTTATATAGGATTCATACATGCAATACCATGGGGCAATACCATGGTTCTTATTAATACCATCTACCTAATACCATGGCCCATTTGCAACTAACTGTGGTCCCTTCATTAAATGCGGGTTAACCACTTACAATTATTAATAAGTGCTTTATTGACTCTTTACTTAACTATAACTATGATTCGATTCTATTACATAAATAAGGGGGTTAGGGTGGGACCCTAACAGTGGGTATCAGTCCTAGTTGACAGTGAGGCTATCCACAACTTCATAGATGCCGAGTTGGTTCAGAGGAGGGGCCTCACCACGACTGAGTTTGAGGGCTTTTTAGTCCTAGTACCAGGAGACCATACCATCCAGTGCACTTGGTATGTGCCTGCTTTGACAGTGGTTACGGGGAACTACTTGATGAGGAACCACTTCTTTGTGGTCGATGTTCCAGAGACCAACGTGGTGATGGGTGTCCAGTGGCGATACTCGGGCGAGTCACTACAGATTGGAAGAAGCTGGAGATGGAGTTTACTGGGCCGGATGGCAAACCAGTAGTTCTTAGAGGCATGCATTCCTATCCACCTCAGACGGTCTCGGCCCACTGGATGGAAGCAGATCTGTGACATGGGGACATTGCATGGGCAGTGGAGCTGAGGATTTTGGAGGTTGGGGGACAGGCCCAGCCACCACCACTAGACATACAGGCCTTGCTGGACATCTACGCAGTGGTGTTTGGGGACATTCCACTAGGGCAGCCGCCAGACAGGGGATTCAAGCATACTATTGAGTTAGAGCCAGGTGTGCAAGTGGTGATCACTACCCCTTATAGGCATCCTAAGGCCTATAAACATGAGATAGAGAGGGCCATTAAGGAGCTGTTGGAATTGGGCCATATCAGGCCAAGTTCTAGTCCCTTCGCTTCTTCAGTAGTACTGGTGAAGAAAAAGGATGGGACCTTACGCATGTGCATTGACTACCGGGCCCTCAACTGGAAGACATTGAAGAACAGGTACCCCATCCCCCGCATAGATGAGTTGATGGATGCGCTTAGAGGAGCCAAGTACTTCTCTAAGATCGATTTGCATTTAGGGTACCACCAGATCAGGGTGAGGGATCGAGACATCGCTAAGACAGCTTTCCGGTGCCACTATGGGCACTTCGAGTTCCTAGTCATGCCATTTGGGCTGACCAATGCTCCGGCCACTTGCCAGTCATGCATGAACCATGTCTTCCAGGGATAGTAGAGGAGGTTTGTGCTAGTTTTCTTCGATGACATTCTGATTTACAACTGAACATGGGAGGAGCATCTCCAACACTTGGAGGAGGTACTACGCATCCTGGAGGGGCAGCAGTTTTATGCCAAACTATCCAAGTGCGAGTTTGGCTTGACAAAGATGCTCTACCTAGGGCATATCATCGGTGCTGATGGGGTGAAGGTGCATGAGGAGAAGATACGGGCTATCTAGGACTAGCGGTACCATGAGATGTGACTGTGCTGAGGGGTTTCTTGGGCATTTGCACATACTACAGGAAGTTTGTCAAGGGATTTTCACAGTTGGCAGCACCCTTGACCGATTTGACCAAGAGAGGTGCTTTCGCATGGATTGATGGAGCACATGTTGCCTTTGATCGCCTTAACGAGGTGATGAGTAGTTGCCCGGTCATGGCACTTCCAGATTTTTCCCAGCCCTTCCTCGTGGAGTGTGACTGAGGAGGGAGTTGGAGTAGTTTTTTTCACAAGATGGGCATCCCATTGCTTTCGAGAGTCAGAAGCTCCTACCACATGAGCGGTCATATTCCATATATGATAGAGATGTTGGCCATCATGCATGCATTGGCTAAATTTCGACAGTACTTGGTAGGCAATAGGTTTCGGGTGAAGACTGATCTCAGCAGTGTTTGTCACTTCATAGGGCAGCAAGGACTCAATGATAGGCAATAGAGATGGGTCAGCAAAGTGCAGGCCTATGACTTCGATATAGAGTATGTGCGGGGAAAGCACAATGTGGTGGCCGATGCTCTATCTTGGAGACATCACTCATGAGCATTTGCTATGATTGGAAGGCTCAACTATTGGTGGAGTACTCCAAGGACAAGAGGGCATGCTAGATCTTGGAGGGTACCCATGCAGATGAGTGCTACCGAGTGATGGATGAGGTCATCTATTACAAGGGGCGCATTTTCTTGGTGCCCAACTTGCAGTTGAGAGAGAGAGTGCTCCAGGCAGCACATGACTCGCCATTATCCGAGCACCAGGGGTTCCAGAAGACATATATGGCAGTCAGGGAGATATTCACATGGAAGGGCCTCAGGGGGGACGTGTTGAAGCACGTACAAGAGTGTGAGGCATGTCAGCAGAACAAGGGGGAGCTGATTCACCCTGCAGGATTGCTACAACCGCTTCCCATCCCCGAGGGGAATTGGGAAAGTATATCTATGGATTTCATCATAGGGATCCCCACAGTGCAGGGGAGGGATTGGATTTATGTAGTAGTTGACTAGTTGACAAAATATGCTCACTTTTTCGACATCCCCACCAGGGACACGACTGCATAGGTTGTAAAATTGTTCTTTCAGGAGATCTTTCAGTTGCACGGGCTCACTAAGAACATTGAGTGATAGGGACAACTGGTTCATGGGAGGTTTTTGGCAAGAGTTTTTCAGATTGATCGGGACTGAGCTCACTCCTAGCATGAGCTACCAACCCCTGACAGACGGCCAGACAAAGAGAGTTAATCAGTGGCTGGAGGCGTATTTGAGTAACTATGTGACAAGACAATAAAGAGCTTGGATCAGGTGGCTGCATCTGGGCGAGTACTGCTACAACACCACCCGCCACTTGTTTATTGGTATGAATCCTTTCTATGCTTTACATGGATATGATGCATTATCTTTTGCTAATGTTATTTTTGGAGACAACGGGACCCCAAAGGCCAAAGATTGGATCCAAGAGAGACAAGATATCCTCAAGGCTCTCAAGGATAACTTGGTGACAATATCAAACCAACATAAGGTGTACGCATATCGGCACAAGACAGAGAGGCATTTCGAAGAGGGGGACTTGGTGTATCTCCGGCTACAGCCTTACAAGTAGTCCACGCTGAAGCAGAAGGGGGTCGAGAAGCTACAACCCTGCTTCTATGGGCCATACCGAGTGATCAGACAAGTTGGGGAGGTGGCCTATGAGCTGGAGCTGCCTTCGAGGAGCAAGATCCACAATGTATTTCATGTCTCGTGCCTTAAAAAGGTGTTGGGGCAACAAATGACAACAACAGCAGAGTTACCCCCATTGGATGATGAGGGCCCCTTGGTTTTGGAGCCTAAGGCCATCTTGAAGAGGAGGGAGAGGAAACTGAGGAGCAAGACCATCAGGGAGTTCTTGGTGTGCTAGAAGAACTTGCCGGATGAGGATACTACCTGGGAGGGTGAGCATATTTTGGAGCACCCAACTTTGAGGTTGCTTGAGGGCAAGCAACATTTGGGAGGGGAGGACTGTCATGTCCCTTCTCAAGCACATTTGTAATAGGGTGTTTCTACACATTTTTGTACAATTTTGGCTAAGGAAAAGAACCCAACATTTTCGACTTCGGGAATTAGGAGGAAATTTGACTTTATCTAGTTGCTAGTGGAATGTGGGGGCCACTCACGCGAGAATTCGAACTAGGCCATTCGAATGGCTTGGAGGGAATTTGAAGTGCTGGATGGAGGGGCCCACATGAGGCAAGGAAGACCCATGAAGATAAAAGGAGGAGGAAGCTCTCATTTGGATTCATTCATTCACCTTGCAAATCGAAATTCTTGTTGTTCGCTCTGCTGCTTAGTCGAGTCAACTAGTTGTTTAGCTATGAATCTCTCAAGTGGAAGATTCAACCTTACCTTCGGGGGACCTTGAGTGCCCACCTTAGGAAGGTAGTTCCATCAGCATTTCAGGAGATCCGTGAGGTTGTTACAACATTACCATTCAGTCACACATAAGGAATGTGTATTTCTGGGCTATGCGAAGAATACGCAAGAGGGGTTTGAGCCACAACAGATCAGTCATTTGCCAGGAGAGCTAGGGGATTTGGAGGACAATAGTAGGCCAACATTTCTTGAGAGTTTTGGAGCCAGCAGAGCCAACAACCCAACAGTTCAAATTGCAGGCTCGGGGACAATGCAGAGGGCCAGTCTAGTGTTTTCGTGGGGCTTAGGAGCAAGTGCTATAGGCCGGAAGTTCATCCGGGAAGTCAGGGAATTTGTAGTAGGGATCAACCCAACACTTTGGGACATTTTCCAGGAGGATTTACAGGCAGAATCTAGCAGGCCGAGTTTTATAGTTGCAGTTGAAGTTGGGTTCCTTGGGAGTCGAAATTTAGAAGTCTGAACCAACTAAATTTCTTCGTGGGTTTTTCTGGGTTTAGGCCAAGGAGTCGGGAGCTCAAATCTCATATTTTTTTGAGCACGGGAAGTGGTGTTTCCAGCCATTCGAAGTTAGCCAAAAGGGCAGTTTTTTGGGCAACACAGTACAGATTGGTGCAACAGTTGTCGCAACCATCAGTTCAACTATTTCTCACCTAGGTTTGGTCATGCTTGTCCATTGAGACAAGCCCAGGTGCACCACTCTATTATCTATTGTATTTTGCCCTCAATGAAGTAATAAAATGTCTTAGCAGTTCATTATTTCCAGCATTTCCATGGGTGCTTAATATATATTTCCTTTTGATATTTGTTGAACTGATTTTATGCTTTATATCACTTGTATTCCTACTTAGGAACATTACATAAATCCTCATCAGTGTCTAAGATCATCTTAGACTCGATCCATGTGAGTCTCTAGAGTATTCTCAAATCTCGATCATCTTTAATTAATTCCCATTAATTAATTAATTTTCGTAGGTTAGACTTAGGTATTTTTTAATTATTGATCAATTAATTTAATTAGGGCATTTTGCAAGATTCTCTCGCGAAACCTTTTCTGGCTTTTGAAGATCTCATGTTCCTTAGCCCCTTAGACACAAATTGAGACAATAACACTTGTCTGATGCTACCAAAATCTAACACTCCCTCTTAGCGAGGAAGGTGTTCTTTGCCATACCAACATCTCCTCTTCGTAGCTGGGCCACACTGCTAGTGTCTGATATCTGCAACAACCTATCACTGTCCACCAAGCTACTATGCATATTCTGATTCATCTGCGAACCCTGTAGTTGAACCACTATGCATTTACGATGCTGCTGACATTGCACTGTGCCTCCTTGCACTGTTGCCAACATTGGCTGCACTGCATTTGAGCTCATGTTGTTGCTGCTGCTACTGCAACTATTGCAATTGAGAACTAATCTACTGTCCCTTCAACTGGAAAGGATTCTCCACTATACCCATTTGTTCTATGAAATAGAAGAACTTAGGTCTCCCTAGAGCTTTTGTGAGTATATCCGCAACCTGTTGCTATTTGGGAAAATGTTGTAGCTGGACTGCTTCACGCTGCACACAATCTCTGATGAAGTGGTATTGTATGTCTATATGTTTTGAGCTATCATGGAACACTGGATTTTCAGAGTGCTTGATGCAACTCTGATTATCACAGTAGATACTAGTCACCTCCATCTTCTAACAGAAAAAACTTACTAGCAGCTTCCGAAGCGATATAGCTTCTCATCTGGCCATGCTAGCTGCCATGTACTTTGCTTCTGCAGAGCTCAATGCCATGGATTTCTGCTTGTTGCTGCATACAGATAGAACCCCTGAGCCAATGCTGAAGCAACACCTTGATGTGCTTTTCTGATCCACTGAATTGCTTGCCCAATCAACATCTGTGTGTAATGTTCCAAACTTGAATAAACAATGATATGCAAAGAAAAAACAATTTACAACACATAAATTTTAAACAATTAGCAAATGCTCATAAAAACTCCAGAAGTAAGAACCAATTGAGCCATTTTATTAATCAATGGAGCAAGTACAATAGTATGGAGGAATGCACCTGGGTTTGCCTCAGTGGCAAGCATGACAAAACCCAGGGGATAAGACAATGATCTCAAATGCTGGAAATGACTGCTCCTCTAATCCTCTGCACTGCCCAGAAAACTGCACTACTAGCTGGAAAGGAATTGCAATAAACACCACCTTCGGTGCTTAGAAAATGCTGCAAAATCAACCCCAAGCTCCTTGACCAAAACCCACAAAGACCCAGAAAGGGTTTAGTCTAAATCCAACCTCCCAAAATCAGGCTCTAAGATGCCCTACACCCTCCAAGACTACTCAAGAACACGACTTGCAAAGATACCAATAAATTCCTCCTCCAAGGCTCTGGAAATGTAGCAATCTCCTCCACAAGTGCTTCCCCTAACTCGATTGAAGGAGATCGGGGATTAGCTGACTTCCATTGGGGCCACGCCGGATGAGGAGATGTTGGTGAGGACCGCATTGAACGCAATCTCAGAGGATTGGGAGGTATTTGTCCAGAGCATACTGGGCAGGTTGACCCTTCTAGATTGGGAGGAACTGTGGGTGACTCTTTGCCAAGAAGAGATCAGAAGGCTAACCAAGGCGGGAAGCAACGACAAGGGGGTCATAATCAAGGAGGAAGAGGAGGATGTTGCCCTAGCATCTGAGGGAAGGCACCTCTCCAAGGTCAAATGCTTCCACTGTGGGAAACTGGGTCACTATGCGAGCCAGTGTCCAAGGAAGAAGAGCAAGGGAGAGGCTTCTGAGACCAAGGCTGCACCAACAAGGGCAAAGAAAGAAGTGGAGATAGATGATGACTGTGCCATGAGTGCTCATGTGCCACTTAAGAGGAAGTGGGGAGACATCGAGCTGTAGTCAGACGGACTACAGGCGATGAGGGGCAGGATCCTCGAGGTACCCAACCTCTTGGATTATACCTTGCTATGAGAGCCCCGAAGAGGAGTAGCAAGATTGGCGGATGTTGGTAGAGACGGATGCGGATGGAGTGACAGAGGAAGCGACAGTGCAGGAGTCCCAGAATAGCATGAGGCAACAGTGCGAGATGCATAGAGTTGTTGTAGTAATGCAGAGGTCAGAGAGGGAGCACTTGTCAGTGACAGAAGGAGCTTCAACATCGGGAGTGTTTCTAGCCTGACGGAGATGTTAGAGTTGGGAGATCAGTTACTTACTTCTCAGTAACTGAGTTGCAGTGCAACAGTCAGTAGTGGCAGTGCTATGGGCTGCACAATGCAACATGATGAGAGGGGTTGCAGTGCAGATGCAGCAGTGGCAATGATAGGGCTATGGGCAGCAACACGGGTGCAAAGGGAGTTGCGGTATAGATGCAGCAGTGGCAGGGCCATGGGTAGCAGTACATGATGCAACAGTGCAGAGGATGTTGGGCAACAGGCCTAGCATCAGCACATATTTTGATGCCAGATGATCAGGGTGATGCTCAGTGAAGAGTATTACTAGAGCACAGTCCTCGCTAAGAGGGAGTGTTGATTTGGGGTAGCATCGGATGTGCTCTAGCCACGAAAATTGGTGGAGAGGCTAAACCATATGAGATCTCCAATACCCAGAAATGGTTTGGGCAGAATCTAATTAGTTTGAGAGATATTAAAATAATTAATATTTTTAATGGAGTCCCTAAGTCTAAAATTAGGGAAAATAAAATATTAATGTGAATTAATATTAAACTGAGTTAGAATGGTCCAAAAGTCATGGATCAAACCAGATCTAATCTTAGTTGTTGATTAGGGACTTAATCTTGGCCATTGAATTGTCAACGAGAAAAGTATAAGAGGAGGCTTGAGCGTCACTTGGAGAACACACCGAGTTGATCAAGAATTTGATTTTCTAGGGTAGGGTTTGATGGGGAAATCGAAGGAGTGATCAGAGTTGCAGCTAAGGGGCAGTGAATGCAGTAGCAGATAGGCAGAGATAGTACTGGGAGCATCATCGCAGAAGCTAGGAGAGGGTTGACGCAGAGCCAACTAGAGTGTAATATTCCTAATTAGCCATGGCTAATTGGAATATTCGATTTTGCTCAGTTTTTGCCTTCTATAGTTATTTGTAAATAAAAAGGAGAGGAAAAAGGGACATAACTCACTTTTAGAATAAAAGTCACTTCTTAGTAGCACAACGTTGTGACTTAAAGGGGAGCCAAGGGGGCCAAAGGACCACGTAGAAATGGGGCCCATGCAGACACTTGGAGGGAATGCGCAGATGGGAAAAGGAACACGTGGCAAGAGGAGATTACGTTGGAGGAGGTGAGCCTTGGGATTGAGAGAGGCCAATGCTATAAAGGAGAGAGGAGCCTCCTCATTTTGGCATTCGATTATGTGCATTTGAGCTAGTCACTTCGACTTAGAGCACGCTCGCTGTTTAACTGGTTTGCAACACTATTTAGTGCATTGAGTGTCTCCGTTCAGAGATCTCACCCTTAACGTCGGGGGACTTCAAGTGCCTGCTCGGGCAAGGTATTTCCATCAGTATTTTTGCAGTAGTTTCATTAGCATTTTGGCAGGAGGATTGAGCATCTTGGATGACTACGCAGTCTTGAGAGGGATGACGCAGTTCTTTCTGATAGGAGTTCTGGATTGAGGGTTTGTGGAGGATTTGAGCTAGGGAGTTTGAGCAGGGGATCAACCCTTGCATATTGAAGGATTTTGGTAGAGTTTTCAGGCAGAATTCAGGAGGTTCTTCTTCAGTGGCAACGCAGGGCATTGAGGGACTGCGGAGATCCCCAAGGGGGTGATTTTTGGGGTCGGCCATTTCATAAAAGCTTTCTGAGTTTCTTGAGTAGAGGCGGATTCCAGAGTTTCAACGTTTTTTGAGGAGGGGAACAACCCCAAATCCTCATTTGATTCCATGAGCAGCAACAACACTACAGTTTTCCAGCAGCTTGGACGCAGTTCAGAGGGGAGCCATTTCTTTGCTATTCTGAGTGTATTTCTTCACTTGCCTTGAGCAAGTCGAGGTGCCATCTCTTTGATCACCTCCTGTACTCATTCCATTCCTCAGTATAATAAAATGGCTAAGCATTTCTCGTTGCATTTCTTGAGTATCTGTTTATATTTCACGTATACATTATTGTTTGTTGTACTACTATTATTATATCTCTGTGAGTTTCTCGGCTACTATACCACTTGTGCGTTTTTTTGGTTGGGGTTTGAGGAATATTCATGGTAAGGGATATTACATAGAGGCCAAGCAGAAGCAACCAAAGGCCATGCAGAGGCAGCCAGGAGCTGCGTAGAGCTTGAGGAGGGCCAACATGGGAGACACAAAGGCTCTAGAGGCTGACGCAGAGCCCCGAGAGGCTGATGTTGGGCCAGAGTGGCTAACACTAGGCTGACGCTTGACCAGAGAGGCTGACGCAGAACCTAGAGGCTAACACTGGGAGATTTTGTGGGGTAGATTGCGGCTGATATCTATCTTCAATTGAGAGGTACTACTGTCAAGGGCATTCTTTGTTGGGTGAGCCATTTCTGGCACCCAGATTGTACTCTGAAACTACTTAATAATAAAACCCTCAGATAGTTGCACCGGTTTTCCCGCATTGGATTTTTTCGGGGACATTGGTCCAAAAATAACAGTGTCACTTGTGTGCTTGTTTTTCCTTTAGTTGATGATCTGTATGTGTTGAGATTGTACTTGTATTTATTTTCAGTATTTACATGGTAAATAACTTGTTAATTAACAGAACAAGTAGGAAGAAATAAATCAGAAAGTACAGGAAGGATTTCTAACAGTTAGACTTAAAAATTCCAACAATTTGATTGAGCCTACCCCCACCAGTGGCACAACCAGTAGAGAAGCACAACAAATGTTGAGGGGTGCAGAGGAGTTTGTGGGAGCTCCTTGAATCGAGAAGAGGCAGCGTAGACAACCTGACAGGTACTAAGCCTTGGTAGCACAGGTTGAAGAACCCTCTGGCTTTCAAGAAGCCGTACAACACCAAGTATGGGCGGATGCCATGGTAGAAGAGTATAGTTCTATCATGACAAATGATGTCTAGGAAGTGGTACCTAGACAAGGGGATAGATTAGTTGTAGGATCAAGATGGATCTACAAGATCAAGCATGTTGCAGATGGCAGTATAGAGAAGTACAAGGCTAGGTTCGTAGCAAAGGAGTACGAACAAAAAGAAGGAATAGATTATGAGGAGACCTTTGCCCCAGTAGCCATATATACTTCTATTAGATCTGTTATATCCCTAGCAGCTCAAATGGGATGGGAGATTCACCAGATGGATGTCAAGACAACATTCTTGAATGGGGTGATAAAGAAGAGGTGCATATAGAATATCCAGAAGGCTTCGAAACTAATGAAAAGAGAACTCATGTATGTAGGTTAAAGAAAGCCCTGTATGGGCTCAAGTAGGCACCCAGAGCATGGTATGGTTGGATTGATAGTTACTTGCAACAGTTGGGAATCGTTAAGAGTGATGCTGATCCCAATCTCTACTATCTAATTGTGGAGAATGAGCCACTTATTCTAGTATTATATGTGAATGACTTGTTTCTAACATGGTCATCTAGGCTCATAAAGGACTGTAAGAAGAATCTTGAAGCATAATTCGACATGAAGGATATGGGGTTGATCCATTATTTTCTAGGGTTGGAAGTTTGGAAGAAGAATGGGGAGATCTTCTTTGGGCAAGGAAGATATGCTACAAAGGTTCTGAAGAGTTTCAGAATGTAGGATTATCGACCCATGGCTACAACCATGATCACTAACTCGAAGAAAATAGATGCATCGGGAGATAAGGAGGTGGACCCCACCTTGTACAGACAACTCATTGGGTCGTTCATGTATCTGGTCAATACTAGGCCAGACATTTGCTTTGCTATCAACATCCTTAGTCAGTTCATGGTGGAACCGAAAGGGTGCATTGGGTAGTAGCTAGGCACATTATTAGAAATGTGCGTGGAACAATCAGATATGGGTTGAAATAAACTCGAGAAGATGATGTCAGATTGAATGGATTCACAGATGCAGATTGGGCAGGTAGTTCAGTAGATCGGAAAAGTAACTTCGGGTATTGCTTCAATGTTGGATTAGAAATAATCTCTTGGTACATCAGGAAGCAAAATTTGGTAGCTCTAAGCTCAGCAGAAACATAATATATGGCAGCCATCACAGTTATGTGCGAAGCTATATGGCTTAGAAAACTGCATGTGAATTTGTCCAAGAAAAGGATGGAGGCGACTAGTATTTTCTACGATAATCAAAGTTGTATTAAACTCTATAAGAATCCAATATTTCATGATTGGTCGAAACACATTGATATCAGATGTCACTTTATTAGAGTCTGTGTTCAGCGTGGGGCAATACAATTGCGGTATGTCTCCACAGAAAATTAGGTAGCAGACGTACTCACAAAAGCTCTAGGAAGAGATAAATTCATCCAGATCAGGGAGCAGATGGGTATGGTGGAGAATCTATTTCAGTAGCAAAAACAGGTAGTTTCTTAGTTGCAGTGGCAGGAAGTTGCAGCGCAGATGCAGCGTTGGCAGTGGCAAGCTCAGTAGCAGTACGGATGCAGAATTTGCGCAGTAGTTGGTGGGCAGTGGTGTTAGACATCAATAGCGCAAAGGGAGATGTTACAGAACAGGGTGATGCTTCAGCAGGGTGCATTGCTAGAGCACATTCCTCACTAAGAGGGAGTGTTGATTTCTGGTAGCATTGGATGTGCTCTAAGTCTCAAAATTTGCAGGGAGGCTTGGACACATGCATTCCACAATCTCGGCTACCAAGGAAGTAGAGAACCGAGTTCCCAACCTCTCATACAAGGAGAAATATCAAATCTAAGATGTCCTCTAATGTCCTCCTCCTCCTCTTTTATAAATTTGATGGACCCCTCTCGGACCTCCAATTTCATTATTATTTTAATCATGGAGCACTTTTCCCTCTTTTATTTCAAATAAAATATTCTTTTCAATGTGGGAAAAAGGTAAATTGGCCACCATGCCTCCTTAGGTCATTGAAAATCATTTCTAACCATTTTGTCTTGTAGATCTTCTTGTTTTGTTTCCAATGAGCTATTACACTAAGGTGTTCTGCCAAGTAATCCTCCTGAAATGCCACCTTAAGCGTAATTAATTGAGTCAGGCTCATTAATAACTCTGGTTTTTGAAATTTGTCAGAATGCCACAAAACGAAAGGAAAATTGTGCGAATGATGGAATATATCAAGCGAATGCCATCAAACCTCATAAAATCTCCTCAAAACCCCTCCAAAATCCCCTGGGCCCATTGAGGACGCCAACCTGCACTTGTGACCTGTTTTCCCCCAACTCTATCTTAGCAATATCAACTAGTTTGTTATTTCAACATGTAAAACCCCAATTTATATAATATATTGAAAGCCGAGATTATTTCTGTTCATTGTATGACTGAATTGCATGCATTCTTTTGTTCTATTTTTGTTAAAATTGGCAACTAGGGCCAAAATCCATGTGGATCACCTTATTTATGATTACTGATATTTTTCCTAGATTCCTCTCATCGAGAGGTGTAGGATTGATCTAAAGATCATCCAATTCCGATAAGTGTTTATGGAGATATGAATTTATTTTGATTATGGAAAAATTATCAAAGTCGGCCAACGACTTATGTAGGCTCAGAAGCCCAACAGTCATGTCTATTCAACCTCAATGTTTTGCATATAAATACAAGGAGCTCTTTTCCTCATTTGGACACTTCACTCTCACACACATCTCTCTCTCCTGCCCAGAAAGAGTCTCTCTCTCTCTTTCACATGTGTGGATGAAAAGGAAGTCATCCTAGGGCAAAAAGGACGCAGAAACAGGACAGCAAGCATCTTTGACCAGCATTGACCAGTGTTGACCCTCTAAGGAGTGTGGATTAGGTGTGTTTGCCTCTCCTAGGCATGCCGCAATTTCTGGCACAAAAATTGAGGTGATCTGACCTCAGATTTGACCGGTATTGACTGCCCTAGTTTAGGGCTGCAGTCAACTTCAGAACTCTGCACTGACTGAAATTTTGGGGCTGTTCTACGGATGCTTCTTCATGCTGTTCAAGGTCAAGTTGGCTGGAAATTGACTAAGCATATTGGAGGTCAATTTTCACTCATTTGACTAAATTTGACTTTGCTGATCTAGGGTTTGCTGCTGCTGATATAAAATTTCAGAAATCAAATTTTGTGCTATTTCTCTCTGCTGAACTATTGAAGATAAAAGAAGATTTGATCAAAGGGTTTCCCCATATTGGGGTTTCTCCCTGGCTAGCCGCCACATCTTGTGTCTCTTGTCTTGGCTTGTTTTCTGTTGATCGTTTAATGTTTTATCTGCACTTTACTTTATGCACATGTGATCGCTAATCTGTGGATAATATTAAAGAAAATAAGTAAACTGCTCTAAGCATAGAACATACCATAATTTAACAGGGTATCGAAGCTGAGGTGAAGACAAAGCCCAAGCAAGAGCAAAAGAAATCACCGAAGAGAAGGTTGGCAAGGCTATTTGAAAGAAATCTTGGGGTCCTCAACATACTTCCCTGCTAAAGACAAACTCCGTGAGAAGTTTGACTACCACGGATGGAAGTTGTCTCTCGATCTAACATTAGAAGAACAGGAAGTGTTGGACCATGTCAGAGGCAGAATTGCTGAGCCTCCATCAAATGCATCCGCTGCTGCTAAGAACATATGGACCAAGGGAGAAGTCAAAGCAAGGAAGATCATCCGGGACTCTATCGACAAGCGCTTGGTGGCCTACGTTTCTGACCTGAACACCTCCGAGGAAATCTACGATAGACTGGTGAGTTTATTTAAAGTTAATGATGCAAATCAACTCTTGTTTCTTAGAAATAAGCGAAGGAAATTAAGAAGGGTAAAGATGAGAGTATGCAAACATACTTCTTAAGGATCATAGAGAACAAGAATGATCTCCTATCTATGACACTCACAACTCTTGGAGGACTACCATCCGAATGGTATGTATTTAGGACTACTCTCCTCAACAACAACGTAATTCCTGGATTCAAGGAATTAATGGCCAGATGCATTCAAGAAGAAACAAGGATGGAAGAACAAGAAATGCCCATACTTAAGGGTCATCCCTCTACCTTTTCTTCTCATACTAAAAGAAGAAACAATTCCGAGGCTAAATTCAAAGGAAAAGCTGGACCAAAGGGTGGAAGAAAAGGACGATGTTATAACTGCAATAAAATAGGTCACTATTCAAGGGAGTGCCCTGATAAAAGGGATTCTCACTGGGACAATGATCAAAATCCCCCTTAAGGAAATAAAAGGAATGACAGGGCAAAAGGAAGAGGTAAAAGAAGCGTCGGAAATCAAGGAAGAGGACAACCATTCAAGAAGGCAAGAAATTCTAGGTATGAATCTAACACCGTGAACAATAAGCAAGATGAATATTATCTACCAGTAGCTCTATCTACTACGGCTCCCTTGGACTTGCTGTGAAATTGGCTTATTGATAGTGGTGCCTCAAGACACTTCACTGGTTACAAAGAAGCTCTCCATGATCTGATAGAGAAGGAAACCAACCTGGAAATTGTTCTTGGAGATAATACAAAATATCCCATGAAAGGCGTTGGAAATGTCACTCTTCAATTGAATCAGGGAAATACAATTCATCTACAAGGTGTGTTATATGTACTTGATCTCAAAAAGAACCTGGTGTCCATTTCGGCAATGGAAGACAAAGGCTACAAGGTGATCTTCAGTGATGGTAAGGTACGTGTATGGAAAAAGAATATTAAAGATGCTTTCACTCTTGGGTTTCGAGTTGATTCATTATATTAGGTCGGAGGAAGTCCGCTAGGTGTCATGTCTTGTGACACAACTCTTCAGTCTGAACTATGCCATCAGAGGTTTGCTCACCTTCATTATAAAGCTCTACCCGATGTAAGAAAGATGGTGACAGGGATGCCCAAATTCTGAGTAGAACAAGAAGGTTTTTGTCCTGGATGTGCTGAAGGAAAGCTCAAAAGGGGACCATTCCCCTCAAACCAAAGCAAGACCTCCGATATATCGCAGTTGTTTCACTCAGACATATCAGGTATGATGCCTGTGAACTCCTTGGGAGGATATTCATATTATCTCACTTTTACAGATGATTATTCTTGCAAGTCTTGGATATACTTCTTGAAAAAGAAGTATGAAGTGTTTCTCCTGGTTTCGACACTTCAAAGCCTTGATCGAAAATCAAACTGAGAAAAAGATCAAGATCTTAAGAACTGATAATGGGACTGAATAAGAATCCAATGAGTTTCATGACTTTTGTAAAGAGGCTGACATGAAGAGGGAGACTACTACACCATATACTCCTGAGCAAAATGGTGTGGCGGAAAGGAAGAATCACAATTGTGGAAGTTGTTCGTGCTATGTTCCATGATCAAAGACTTTTGAATTTTCTATGGGCTGAAGCTGCAAATGCTACCGTATATGTACAAAACAGATGCCCTCATCAAGCATTGGGTTCCAAGACTCTTGAAGAAATGTTCACTGGTAAGAAACCTGACATATCTCATTTTAGAATTTTTGGAAGCCTTGTATATTTTCATGTACCGAAGGAGAAAAGAAATAAATTAGGTGCATCTGGAAAGAAAGGAATCTTCATGGGCTATAGCGAAAATACTAAGGGCTATAGAATCTATGTAGCTAGTCAAAAGGAAGTCGAGATTAGTAATGATGTCACCTTTGACGAAGATATTGCTCTTAGCAAAGTAGACAATCTTCCTACTTTAAGGGGATCTAAAGAAACTGACACCGGGGAACCGAAGGAAAAGGAAGATGAGACGATGCCCAATGTCGAAGAACCTATGGATCCTATTGATCCTCCACCGCAAGAGCCTTCCTCTTCTAGGAAGAGGCCTTCATGGCTTAGGGGGACACTTGATGATGTTGAAGGACACATTACACCCCCGAGGAACCTTCCGTGAAAGTAAGAAGTCGAACAGGTATCATGGATATCTGACCATCATGAGCACGATCATTCAAAATGAGCCCTCATCATTCACTGATGCCGTCAAACATCAAGTATGGAAGGATGCTATGACCGAAGAATATGAGTCCATCATGAAAAAGGATGTTTGTGATGTGGTCCCCCGACCTCTGGACAAAGCTGTTGTCACCTCAAAATGGCTTTACAAGATAAAGCATGCAGTTGATGGAAGTGCAGAAAAATATAAGGCTCGTTTTGTCGCTCATGGCTTCTCCTAGAAGGAGGGTATAGACTGACGAAATATTTGCACCTGTTGCCCAATATACTACCATCTGCTCCATCATAGCCCTTGCTGCTTCGCAAGGATGGAATCTACAACAGATGGATGTCAAGACTGCATTCTTACATGGTTTGATCAAAGAGAAAGTCTATGTGGAGCAACCCGAAGGATTTGAGGTTCATGATCGAGAATCTCATGTGTGCAGGTTGAAGAAGGCCCTCTATGGGCTGAAGCAAGCACCCCAAGCATGGTATGAGAGGATCGATAGCTACTTGATGAAGCTAGGATTCACTAGGAGTGAAGCCGACCCTAACCTTTACTTTAAGGTTGAAGATGACAAGCCTCTGATACTGGTGCTTTATGTTGACGACCTTTTTCTAATAGGTGCAGATCCTCTCATTCATAAATGTAAGAGGGAGCTGGCTTCTGAGTTCGAGATGAAAGACCTAGGACTTATGCACTACTTCCTAGGACTGGAAGTTTGGCAGAAGCCAGGGGAGATTTTCCTATCGCAAGGAAAATATGTGGTGAAGATATTGGAAAGATTTGGTATGGTGGACTGCAAGCCCGTAACTACCCCAATGGAACTTGACATCAAGAAGTTAAGCGGTAGTGCTGCTGGACCTGTGTTACGAAATGCTACCGAGTATCGTCAACTCATCGGAGCATTGATGTTCTTGGTGAACTCCTGTCCGAATATATGCTTTGCAGTCAACACATTGAGTCAACATATGGTTGAACCTCACCACATACATTGTATTGGTGCCAAGAATCTGTTGTGATATCTTCATGGCACAATTACTCATGGGTTAAGATACATTGCCGGAAATGTGAGATTACTTAGATAAACTGATGCTGATTGGGCAGACAGTGTGGTGGACCATAAGAGCACCTTCGGGTGCTGTTTCTCTTTGGGATCTACCTCGATATCCTGGATGAGCAAGAAGCAGAAGTTGGTAGCTTTGAGCACTGCTGAGGCAGAGTACATTGCTGCCAGTATGGCCTCCTACGAGGCAGTCTGGTTGCGAAAGCTCTTTAGTGAGTTGTTTGGATTTACATTGGATACCACCGTGATCCTGTGTGACAACCAGAGCAAGATTTGTTTATCAGAGAATCTCGTATTCCATGATCGCTCCAAGCATATCGATATCAGGTACCACTATATTCGAGATATGGTGCAGCAAGAAGAAATAAGGCTCCAACATATCGGTACAGATGAACAGGTTGCTGACATTCTGATAAAGCCCTTAGGAAAGGTCAAATTCTTAAATTTCCGAGAACGACTTGGTGTCGTTCAAAGACCCTCTGATGAGGGTCGAGTATGATGTATTGAGCTCTGGGAGCTCCAGGGGGGCGCGGGGTACTTCTTGGAGCAACATGTGACCACAGGGCGACTCTCCATCCCCTGGTGGTGTATTATTTCTCTTTGCTAAACTATTGAAGATAAAAGGAGATTTGATCAAAGGGTTTCCCCATATTTGGGTTTGTACTTGGCTAGCTGCCACATCTTGTGTCTCTTGTCTTGGCTTGTTTTCTGTTGATCGTTTAATGTTCTATCTGCACTTTAGTTTATGCACGTGATTGCTAATCTGTGGATAATATTAAAGAAAATAAGTAAATTGCTCTAAGCATAGAACATACCATAATTTAACAATTTTACATGACAATCTTCTGTAAATTGAATGAAAATTTTATGGAGAAATTTTGGTTGAATTAGTTTTTTGCAAAATTTGCAAAATATCCCGTTTGGGATATTACAATATGCCTTGGAGGTCTCACTATATCCAACGAAGAACCCCTTCTATACAGTCTAATCCAACTTAGTGCACTTCTCATTTGGTATATGGCAGTAAGCTACAATGTAAAAGATCCTGAAGTGACTATCTCCTAGCTTCTTCCCTAGGAAGACTTTTTCTAGTGTCAGCGTCCCCAACACCTTGTGAGGAACCCTATTGTAATGTCCCCAATTAATTAATATGGTTCAGAAGAAATTCCATTTTTGCAATTTTGACCATTGGGAAATATTTTGGCATTAAAGCTTAGGGAAGGTGGATTAGGAGGACCCCACTTGGCTTTTTAGGAAAAGAGGGCTTCCAAACATTAGAAAAGGTAATAAATCAAAGTGCAAGTGGAATGTGGGGGCCACTCTAAAGGGAATTCATATCCCCTTAGGAGAGTTCGAACTTGTGGGGAGAAAGAGGAGAGGGAACTCGAATTGTGGGGGCCACATGAAGGAATAGAAGGGGCAGCAAGATAAATAGAGGTGGAGGGCCTCATTTTGGGGATCTTTTTCTCATTTGATGTCTGAACCGTTGCTTGCTCAAGCTGTTAGCTGGGTCAACAGAGTGTTGTTTAGCACACGATATTTTTGAGGGGAAATCTCAACTCCTCTTTTAGTCGACTTCAAGTGTCACCCTAGGGGAGCTTTGCTACATTCTTGGAGCTGTTCCAGAGGGATTTCACAGGGCGATTCGAGCTATTGAGTAGGTTGGGTGCAGTAAGGGACCACACATTCTTGTGGGTAGTGAGCTTCATAACAATGCAAGTTCCAGGAATTTAGAGGCATATTCTCTTGGTACCTAGTAGTGATTTTGTAGTGGGTTGAAAGGTTTGGCTGCGTGGATTACGAACAGGCTGAAATTCTTCTTCCTGGGCCAGCGTACAAGTGGTTTGGTTGGGCCCGCACGACCATCAGAGGAGTACGTTGATTGTGGAGGATTGCACCGGAGTTGAGGCTGTAGAATTACAAGGGGGCATAAGGATAATTCTTGGGGGTATTCACAAATAATTTTGGAGGGCTTTAGAAGCTATTCTTTAGGCAGTGCGAATTACCCAGCTGTAAAGGGTGCTCACTTTATTTGGGGTCAATTTTGGAAGTTTGGAATTAGGCCCAAACCTTTCTGGGTTTTTCTGGGTTTATTGAGGAGAGGCCAAGATTAATTTGGCTGAATTTTTTGAGCACTCTAGCAGACTCAAACAAGTGTCTCTTTCCAACCAGCAATCGTTTGTAATTTGCTCCATTTGGTGGGTTTTCTAGTTTGAAGGATTGAGATCAATTCCTTTCTGGGTCATGTGAGGAAAATTAAAAGGAAGCAACAACATCAATTTCAGGGCAAACTGGGCATTCCAACAAGGGATTCGAACCATTTTTAGGTAGCAAGTGGCATAATTTCTCGGCAACGCAGAGGTAGTTTGGGGGCCGAAATTTCTAGTCCTGGGAGCATCTTTCTCTCCTTGGGTTTGCTTCAACTTGCTTATGCAAGCCCATGTGCACTTGTTCCTTATTATTGTACTCCAATTTATACGAAAATTAATAAAATGGCTTAGCTTATTCGCCCATTTTCTTGGTGTTTTTGATGGTGCATGCTTTATTGTGATTTGATTTGCTATAGCCTAGTTCATTTGTTTGTTATTAGCTGTAAATTTCAATTTGGAACATTACAGTGGTATTAGATCCTTGATCTTGGCCCAGTTGTGGGTAGCCAATTGGAACATGGGAGAATTGGGTATGAACGCACAGTGACAGGAGAAACCATTGACAAACCCATGTCTCAAGGGAAATTCAATATGTCGAAATTCTGGGGTGGAATCTATTGGGATGATGAGAGGTTGGCCCAGTTGAGGAGGGTGACAGGCCAAACCCATCCTCACCCTTATAATAGAGACAGTAGAGGTGCACAGGTCGTGGGGGTGCAACCATCTACATCATGTGGGGAAAGTCGACACAATCAGGGACAGTTAGAGGGTGAGACCTGGGGGTGCTTTTGCTAGTGGAGACTTGGCTTTAGACATCATGAGCCTGAGAAGGAGGTTGAGCATGATGCTGAAAGGCCACAGGATAGTAAGGAGCACATCGATATACCTAGTGTGGTGCAATAGTCACCATTATTAGAGACCTCTTTGATAGCCCCAGTTGACACCTTGGTGGAGAGGATAGGGCCTACATCCATAGAGCCATCTGTTGAGGAGGTGCCATCCATGGATGAGATGCCGATAGTTGTTGAGGTATCCAGAGCTGTGACCATGTCTGCAGGTGATAGATGCCCACGACAGTTTCATCAGTTTCAGGCCGACCTTCTAGCATTGAGAGAGAAGGCCATGATAGTACAAGAGGCCATTCTGCTACAAAACGAGGGGCTGCAGTGCATGAGAGCAGTTTGTGTCGAGTCAGTGACCAAACTAACTCGCGTTGGGGAATGGTTGGATTCCCTAATGGTCCAACTAGGGTAAACATTAGAGCATCGGAGCAATCCTCTTCAGACATACATAGATGGGGCTGGTAGCTCTAGTAGGTTGCCTCTACACATTGGAGAGGGAGAGGTAGAGTAAACTCAACATATTTTATGTGTTGACTAGGATGATGAGATGGGGCGACATGAGATGCATAGGGTACAACATCTGCAGGAAGGGCGACTTAATCTGTGTACGAGAGTTCGTCCATTCAATCCCTCTCTTGGGGTTGGAAGGCGAGAGATTTTGAGTTGGCACCCGGTGGAGAGGGCTATGGAGATGGTAGTCGACTTGGGTGAAGCTCAGCAGGAGCTTTTAGGCACTAGGGATACTAGAAGCCCAGACTGGCATTGGGATCCAAGTGGGACTACCTATCATTTCCTAGACATGCCAATTGACTATGACCTTGGTAGTATAGTTGACCTAGCGGTTGAGCGCACACATTTGCTAGGGGAGTTTCGGTCAACACCCATGGCCAACCAGTTTATAGGCAGACTCCTTTGGTTGTCTGGTATGATGGTTGTACATGGGATCATAGGATGATCAACATACTCTGGAAGGAGTTTGTTGGAGGAGCTGGCATTGGTAGGCCACCAGACAGTCCCTTGTATGGTGTTGGGTCCCTATGATACTAGTGATTACCCCATTACTATTGTAGTTGTACCCCTTATTAATATTGTTGTGCCCCTATTGCCCCCATATTGTTATTGTTGTGCCCCATAGAATCCCTCTATTGTTATTTGTGTGGCTTTATATTATTATTATTAGGTCGGATGAGTTATATTGTGACTCCTTAAGACTCCTATATATAGAAAGGAGGTTTTGTCATTTGTATCATCCAAGAATTGTTCATTTATGTAATGTAAAGGAGGTTGCCCCCTCGAAGAGGCTGAATTCTAAGGTGTTGATCTATCTTTTCTATCTTCTCTTGAGTTGGTTTCATAACATTTGGTATCAGAGCTTTGGATTCTAGGGTTTCGCTGCTCCAAACAGGTTATCGTGGCATTTTCGCTATAACTTTTTTTCTGTGACGTTTCAGAAGCTAAAATAAAAACCCATTTGAGAAGACATCATGCTAAATCTCGGGTCCGAATTTCAGAGCTTCTTGCGCTATATTTGCGGAGATATGATTTCAGGAAGTTGGTCTTTTTGCAGACTCCTGAATTACATTCCAAACAGGTGACCTAAGGGAAATCATCATAACTTTTTCTCTGAGCATCGGATTGAAATTTCGTAAGAAGGTGCAGAAAGAGGACGGATTGTAGTTTCTTGTATATATTTTTCAGAGCCAAAGGTCGAAACAGTGACTCGTGGCACGTCGTACAATTTCGCTCTACTGAACTAGTGTATAATCAGGTCACTGTGGGAGATTTCACATAACTCTTCCTTGGAGAATCCATTTTGGATCAGACTAGTGGCATTGGAAAGAGGACACAGAGGGCTACCATAGGTTGCAATTTCAGAACTGGATGATTTGAAAGGACAGAGATACATCAGAGGCAATAGCGAGCTCCTACAAAGTGAAAAAAAAGGTGTGTAGATTCTTTTAAATTTTTGCTTAAGATTGGTATGAAAATTTATTTTGAAGGAATTCAAAGGGCTAGTAGACCATTATTATCGGTAACTGATGCCCCGAGGAAAGAAAATGCAAACACCTAGTAAGGAACCTGAAAGCTCTAGCATGACTCATGAAGAAGAGGAAGAAATGCTACATGATATATCAAAATTACAAGACCAAGTGCAAAAAATGTCAGCCTCACAAAAGCTAACAGAAGCTAAGATAAATGGCATTGAATCTAAGATAAAGGGCGTGGAAGCTAAGATGAATGGCATGGAAGCTAAGATGGATGATTGGAAGACAGATTTGAAGACAGACATGGGCGATTTGAAGACAGACATGGACGAATTGAAGATAAATACGAATAAGCTGCTACAAGAAATGGTCACTAAGGGTGAAAGGGAAGTAAAGGAAACTCATGATGAGAACAAAAGAAATGTTAATCATGATTCCATAGACTCTAATGTTGGATTGAAGACCCACCATATTCCAAAAATCAATATGAGGAAGTTTGATAGCAAGGATCCCACAACATGGATATTACAAATGGAGCAATTTTTCGATCTCAATAATGTGCAAAACACACAAAAGGTACGTATTGCAACTTTATATTTGGAACCAAATCAGTTTGTATGGTATCAATGGCTTCTCTCTCGTAAACAAATTATCACTTGGGCAATTTTTACAGAAGAATTGACAGCACATTATGAGGATACAAAAAGAAACACTTTTTTTAGCCAATTAATAAGTCTCAAATGAAAGGGTTCAATAATAGAGCACATTGAAGAGTTCCAAAAATTGAACATAAGGGTAAAAAACATTCAAGAGGAGCATAGGATTGTTGTGTTCATAAGGACTTTAAAGGATAATATCCAACATGATGTTCACCTTTGGGAACCTGATTCATTAGAGAAGGCATTCAGGTTAGCAAGAAAGATGGAAAGCAAAATTATGGGAACTAGGAAGCATACCACTCACAACTATAAAGATGGAAATGTTGTTGCCCCTAGTCTTCCACAACCTATAAGGTTGACACCACAACAATTGGAAGAAAAAAAAAGAAAAAGGGCTTTGTTACAGTTGCGATAGCAAATACACTAAAGGTCATAAGTGTGCTGAGAAGAAATTATTCTACATAGATTGTGAAGAGGAAGAAGAAAAGGAGCAAGAAAGGTCAAAAGAAGAGGATATACTCCAGGAACAAGGCCTAGATAAAGAAGAAATGAATCCGACCATATCTTGTAATGCATTGGCTGGAATTACCACTCCTCAAACCATCAAGATAGAAGGACAAATCAAGAAGAAAAAGGTAATAGTGTTGATTGATTCAGGAAGCACCCATAATTTTATTCATTGTAAGGGAGCAAAAGAATTGAGTTGCTTCCTATATCCAACACCAGAGTGTCAAGTGATGATTGCAAATGGAGGAACAATAAATTGCTCTGGAAAGTGCCATAATATCAAGCTATCCATGGGAGAATATGTATTGACTAGCCCAATGCTTTCCATTCCAATGGGAGGTGCTGTGTACTAGGAGTCCAATGGCTAAAATCCTTGGGTACAATAGCTTTTAATTTTCAAGAACTTTTCATGAAATTTTCTGCCGAAGGAAAGGAAGTTGAATTAAGGGGTATTGTAGGGAAACTGGGAAATATAATCAGCTCTAACGATATTACAAAGCTTCTAAAAAAGGAACAAAGAGGTGTAATTGCTCAATTATGTTCACTAGATGTTTCCACATCGGAATCATTTATTTCTCTAGATCTCCAAAAAGTCTTGGACAATCATTCCAAGGTATTTGAGACTCCCAAAGGTCTCCCACCTA
>APFE030223390.1:10339-25819 GCA_000404065.3 Pinus taeda | reverse complement strand
TGAACCAATGAATGCTGATACAACCTGAGGTCTTCACTGACCGCCGTGGTACATTTCTACACCATGGGAATAAATGATCTGAAGTCGACCATGTGAGAAACCGTTTGATTACTGGTCATTGATGTATACCATTAACGAACGCGAGACTACTCACCGATAATGATAATGAGCGTCAAGGTACCCAGTACAATCTAACAAGTGTGAATAGATGAGCTGAAGTCAAACACCTGTAAGAATCTATCGATCAGGAGACAATGATGGTCTCCCACTATCGATAGAAGGATCTGCCACTAATGACTGCAAACCCCAAGGTACTGCCAAATGGACTCTAGATCTTTGACCCAGAGCAATGAGTGAGAGTCGATAGGGAAAGATCCGCTAGAAGGAAGGCATTAAGGCATCCTTCATCAATCTAGCGCGAGTGTAACCCGTAGGCCAATAATGTAGAAGGAATCAGACGAAAGAGATGTAGTAACCCAACTAAAGTACGTTTCTGACGTACACAAGATGTGGTTAGCACACGACAGAAACCCTCTGAACCAACCAATAATGAAATCTGACACAGAGGCGAGGTATCCACCAATAGGGTCAAATGGAAACCAAGGTACTGCACGAATCCCAATGTGTGATAATGTAAGCTGATGTCGAACACAAGGGAAACCACTCAGTCAAATACCCATGATATTGATCGATGCTGAGCGCAAGGTGACCTATCAATAATGAAAATAGGGCCAGGGTGCAGCTCTAGGCCTGTCCTCAGAGCAAGATGTCGTCATCGATAAGGACAAGACCCGCCAGCAAGAAGTCAATGGAGACCTTCTCAAAGTAGCATGAGTAAAGGACCAAAATAACTGATGTGATGATAGACATAGCACTAACAACCAGGGATGGCCGACTGAAAAATAAGTCAAGAGACACCGTAGAGAGGCCGACTCAGGCTAACTTCCCTTGAACAAAAGCACGAATCAATGTGACTATGTGGCAGCATATGATGACTCTGTATAAGCTCGTTGCACAGGAGGCACAAACGAACCCTCCATATGATTGGAAGAGATAACCAATCAGGGGAGAACTGACTCAATAACAAGGTTAAGGAATACCTAAGTCAAACTAAATCCCACCCAAACGGAGGAGACTTTGCTTCAAGTGCTTTTTTCAAGGGTGACACGACTGACTCTAGCTGCCAACAATAAATGGAAATATTGTCCCGTTCCCGCTCTTTTTTTTTGGAATATATAATTTTTTTGGTCTTTTTCTTTAAAGTTGGAAAAATAATAAAATAATGCTATAGTACAGTGGAAAGAACGAGTGTCAGCGAAGCAGATGATCTAGTTCATGGGATTGGAACATTCCTATGCTCGATGCAGGGAGGCGAAAACTGGCCAGAGACACTCAAAGGTGTGTTCCATCCACGGGTCAAGGTGTGTCAAGTTGCAGAGGTCAAAAGTATGCAAGTTTGATTTTGCAGTCGTCATGGTCAAAAGTTGGCTTAAACACGAGTCCAAGTGAAGCCGGCTTAAGGCGAAAAGGTGCAGATAGTCAAAATGTAATGCAGTAGTACAACTCAACACAAAGGAGCCTCTAGGGTATAAGGCCAGAACGAAACGAAGAAGCAAAGAGGAATGAGTCTTTAACGCATAAGTCATGGCAGGACTACAGAGGAATCCCGAGCATAAGGACAAAAATTCAGCATGAGTTCCAAGTGACAACAAGGTACTAACTAGGGCACCCATGATAAGGTAGGCTCTACCACACAAGTCATGATACTTCTAAGCAATGAGAAGGTTCCGCACCATAACTTGGTGGAGTCGATCCTAAGGCCAAATGGGAAAGGAAACTGATAAGTGCACAATGCAGGCGGAAAAACCTAACCTATATTCCAGTTTCGAGAACCAATACCCGTCAAAATGGACCAACCATAAAAATTCCAAAGGATAAATCTTCCAAGTTCTATATACATAAAGAGGAACACTAGACAAGAAGTTAATACATCCCACATATAAACTTCATATAAAATCTTGTGTTATAGAATACAAAACTTGAAAATGCATACCTCATATATACAGTATGGTAGAGGGAACCACGCAACCTTGCGGCTTACGCATAATGGTTCTCCTGAACAAACCCCTTGCAAGGCTTAGGCCAAGGATTCCTTTGCTAGTCAAAACTCATGGTTTCAAAGAGTTCCTCCTGTGAAGGCAAAACAAGTTCTGAGAAATCATGAGAACTACAAGGATCAAAAGCGGGAATTAAAGGGTCCCATGTCTCTATAGGAATAATCTCTCGGTCAACTGCCAGGATCAAGTCCCAAGAAAGAGAATAATAAGTCAAAGGATCCTTCTCAGAAGCGATTGAACATTGAGGATTCAATGCCACATAATTCACCCGTGGCAGGGTAGAGTCTACTTGAACACTTGGAACAAACCAAGGGGCATTCTGCAGTAAAGTCAAATTAGGGTGGTAATTATCAGATGCAAGATGATCAACAGTGACAATATTCCCGTCATGAGGAAAGCACATTACTCGAAAGAGTGAAGACAACACAGCATTCATAGCATAGAAATAATCACTCCCAAGTAGAATATTAAAGTCTAAAGGGCTATCAACCACCATCATATCGATTAAGACAGTCTTCCCACCTAAAGTGATAGGAAATTGAGGAAGAACACCCATAGATTCACCAGGTCTTCTATCATAGGCTAACAACTGACTCTGAGCTGTCAACAACTTTGGGGAACCCAAAGCTTTCCAAGTCGAAGAGGATATAATACTTGTAGAGTATCCTTCATCCACCATACATTGATAGACATTTGTGGAATTAACTCTGACCTTTATTTGGAAAGGTGCAGTGGAAGGAAGACGAGGCTCGACAAGACTATCCCAATCAAAGGAAACACTCCTAGAACTTGGAGGGGGGACATTCGAAGAAACTGGAATGCCCCCTATACTAGAAGACTCTGTACCAGAGATCAAGCAGACTCTTTTGTTAGGCGCTTCACCCCCCAAAAGAGGAGTGTAATCGGCCAGATATTGCACTGGCGCCACCACATTATCAACCAATGGTTGATGGGATTGATGAGAAACCAAATCAAATGTAGGAGTAGAAGTACTTTCAGACTTGGACCATATCCTTTGGACCTCTGGAATACCAGGGCATAAATGAGTAAGATGGTCTCCCTTGCATATCTTACAAGGGAACTTAGGTTTAAAACTTCTATGCCCAGTTTTCTTATCAACCTCCATGTTGCCAACATGACTAGCAGTGGTTTGCGGAGAGTCTTGAATATGACTTGCAGGTGATCCTGACTCTTCGCTAGTATGACTTGCAGTGACTAGACTTGTGCCCCCAGCATGACTAGCAGCGGCTGAAGGCCCATCCTCAACATGACTCGTAGAGGTTGATGATGATGTGCTAGTATGACTTGCAGTGACTAGACTTGTGCCCGCAGCATGACTAGCAGCGGCTAAAGGTCCATATTCAACATGACTTGCAGAGGTTGAAGATGAAGGGATAGAATTATTATTCTTCTTTAACATCCTCTTTCTCCTATTTTTAGATTTCTTATTACAAGACAGAGGAGAAAAAGGAATCCCAGATTTCTCTTTGAAAGAAGATGAACAATTAGCACCCAAGTGATGCCCTTGAAATAAAGCATTCAACTGAGAGGCTTCAAGAGCATTTGGAATATTCGGAGTGGACCACAGCGAAATGGGTAGTCCAACATTCAACCCAGGAATATTCAAAGTGGCCATCAAGGGAGTACCAACATTTCCAACGAAAGGAAAAGCACAAGGATCTCCTTTTGGAAGGGCACCTTGGTTGGTTTCCACAGGAATATTGGCCATATCTAATTGATCCTCAAACCCTTCCCTACGGGAATGTAGAAATAACTTTTCAAGGAATATGGATAGGTAATCAAAACCTTTGCCCTTGAGGAGGCAACTCCACAACCTCTGAAAGAACAACCAAAAGCCTTTCAAGATCGGCAGAGTGGTAAGCCAGTCACTCAGAACACAAAGTCCCAATGTGACAAGACAAAAATACCTAAAGCCAACTATCTACAAGGAGCAAAGAGCACTCACTAAAAAGTCCCTAAAATATATCAGCCAGTCAAACAACTTCCAAGTATTTCCGCTCCGGGTGATTAGGACCGAACACCAAAATACAAGTGAATTAAGGGGCCTTCCGAAGATAGTCTGGGATAATGATGGCCCAGTCCTATCAGTGAAGGTAACAGAGGAAGTTACGCTGACCTCCTAACAATAGCCTGTGTCGGTGCAAGCCCCCAAGCTTCGCAAGGTTGCCCTCCAGTAGTACCATTGAGAGTGATATAACGTCAACCTCAGGTGCCACGGGATTCCCCTCCGCAACCACCTGTGTAGATCCCTAGGAGTAGCAACTAAGGTTACCAACTCGTATCAGAAGCCAGGTGGAACAATCGTGAGGTAAGTTCAGACAAGTAGGAGAGGGGTATCTCTCTTCCCTGTCTTTACAGACCCTCGTGCTTAACTCCCAGATCCAGAGCTTTCCTGGTCTTCTAACACTATTGGATTTTCACTCACTACTCAGACTCCTATGTTTGACAGTTTAAAATGGCCTTGGAGAGTTAACTCTCCACTCACCTAATCCAAGGCCCTAAAATTTCCTAAAACTTGTTGATGTATCTAACTCGAAAAATATAAAGTTCTAGTATTTTTAAATTAGCGCTTGATTTTAATGGGCTGTTATTTAAGTCAAGGAATAAACGGAAGTGAAACTAGTGGTGTTTTGACGCAAAAGAAATTAATAAAAACCAAAATACATGCAAATGCACTTGTTTTCATTTTTCGATGAAAAGAAATTTCTATAGGGTTCAGAGGAACTTCAAATAAAGCTACAACTTTTTCTTTTCTTTTCTTCAAACTTCACACTCACAAAAGCTAACAAAACTATAAATTCCTAGAAAAATGCACAAACTAATCCTAATGCAACAAGTACATGCCGATGCAAAATTCAAAACTACTCTTAAATCAAAATATGAAAGTTGCTTGTTTATCGATTTTAGATTTGCCACTTAAATGTTTAGATGGAATATAAGTTTTTGTTGCTTATTTCGTCTAAGCACTAAAAGCAAGATGAAGACAGACAAATAGGCGCTTTCACTCAACAAAAAGGAAAACTCAATCAAAACAAAGTTCAAGAAAGCAAAACAAAGTTTCAAGAAGTTTCCTTCAAAAGCAACTCAAAAATGACTTTTCAAAAAACGCTCTAACAAGACTGAAACTTGATGACCGAAAAATAGGCAATGAAGCACTTTGTGAGTTTGCAACACAAAACAAGTGGGAACTCAACAAAAAAGGTGCTTTGAAATGCTCTTAACAATCAACAAGCAGCGAGATGAGCTTGGCAATGGAAACCAAAAGATTGAAAAGACAACTTTCAAGAAAGTGTGAACAAACGACTTTCAGAAAGTAAGAAACGCAGATGGTCATAAAAATAGTTCAAACATGCAAACCAAAAAGTCATTAAAACAAAACTCAACACAGAGATCGAAATCAATCTTTCTGCCCTGAATACACAGAGTAGCCAAGATTCCTTGCGAGAAACCTTATGTGCTTAAGCAAAAACAAATGACGTTTGCAAGAAAAACGAATAAGACCAACCTTTTCACAATCAGAGAGAATTTGAAACAAGACGCTTGCTGTAAAACTAAAGACTATGATAGAACAATGATTGTTCCAAACTGAATCAGACTAGCATACTATCTTCCATAAATAAAAAGATTTTAAAAATATTGAGAATTAAAGATATACGCGACTGTGTTTGCACACAGATGTGTGTATACACGACAAGGCTTAAGGAAACATGCGTATATGCAGGTTCACTTAAGGAAATATGCGTATATACGTTTCTGTAAATAGAGAAAATAGTGTATAAAAAAGCTTCCAAGAAAAACAAAAAACATTCTGGAAAAGACTGATCAAAGCTCACAATTCAGGCACTGACTACACAACAACAGAAGATAAACAGACAGATGAGCCCTGATTGGCATGAATACACCCAAACTAGGAACAACAATAGTGTTTTCCCCAGCGGAGTTGCCAATTCTGTTGTGGGATAAACTCCCCTAGGGTCTTAGGTGAATACCCTAGCAGACTAGAGGTTATCTATGCAAAGAAACACACATTCCATACAGTCATAATGCTAGTATAAGAAAACTCTACGATAGGGGGCGTACCTGAGGTCCTACGTTTGAGAAGATCCTTCCAGGGTCCAAACCCTTCTTGGAGTTTCTTTTTCTCCTTTGACCTGCAAAACAATCAATTCAAGAGAGTACAGTAGTATATGGACTAAACATCATAAAGAAACCATCTTCATATTATAAGGAAAGGTAGTTAGTTATGCAATTAAACAACCGTTCACATATGAATCATAATATGAATATCATAACATGAAGAAGATCTATATCAGGAACAAAGACAGGTGTTTCTTTATTATAGACAAATAAAATATAGAAAAGGAATAATTTCACCTTACTCGTCCTTTCACAGGCTCCAAGTGGAACCATCTCCCAGATTCGTCCAGTCTCAATCCTTTAACAAACTCCTTCCATGACTTACTCCATGATATCTCAAGTAGTATGAAATCATCAACACACACAAGGAAACAAGGGTTTCTTGTAGAATGGGGGAAGTGCAGGAGGCACAAGGATCTTCAGACCTGGTTAGGAAAATCTCAGCATAGTAATCTTTCTCTCTCTTCTCTCCTCCCTTTGGCCTTCCCATAGAAGCCTTTTTATACTTCTCCCAAAGTAGTTTTTTAGTTGAGAATTTGTTGAGAACAGTTGGGCCATGGGCACTAACAGGTAATCAACAGGTAAAACCCATGATCTCTACCCGAAATTAAGGAGATTTATTTTTTTTAAGTGTTTTTAAACATACACGTGGGTTGGATATACACAGATCCGCGTATACACGCGTTTAGCTCAGGGCAATGTCGCGTATAGGGAATAAAACACTGTTTTTTAAATTTGGGACCAGGTCTAGAAGGAGGGGTTGCCCTAGGCCATGAGTGTAGCATCACAAACCTCAAGAGTGAGATTTGGAGTTATAACAAACATCTTTCTGTTGCCATTGCTCGGGAATGAATCAGAATACTTTTCCTTGGGTACAACAATTTTTACATTCCCTCTATCAGGTGAGCAAGGGAAGTGTGGGTTGAAGATCTCTCACCTTGGCGACTCCACTATTTGAATCTTATTATAAAAACCCTAGAAACTCCATTTTCTATATACTTATTTGGTCATCCTATATTTCAAGAGGCCTCATACTCGCTCTGATGCTAAACAGTAGAAAAATTCCCCCACATTTGTGCTTGAGATCACTCACCTCAAGGGGTTTTCAAAATGGTCATTCTTGCATTCTTGGCCAACAAATTTTCCACACTAGATTTGTCTTCTGTTGTTGGTTATCCCCATCATGTCCCTTCAGTTCATGAATGGTATACCTATTTGCCCAGTTTCAGTGGAAACACATATAGAAGGTCGGACCAACACCTCAAGGATTTTCATGAATGCATGGAACAAGTGGGTATTGTTTTTGAAGATGTGAAAATGAAATTGTTCATATATTCTCTAGAGGGAGATGCTAGACTTTGGTACAAAATAATACCTTGTGGTAGCATATCTTCCTTAAAGAGATTTCACATAACATTCAATCATTTTTGCAAAAGATTATATCCACCAGCTCCTCTATTTGAAGATTGTTGTGCACATTTTAATGTTGAAAATATTTTTTAGGTTAATGATCCTGCTAAATATGTTTGTGGGGCTCAAATCCAAGTAAACATATACTTGCATCAAGAAGAACTACCGAGCAAACAAGAAATGGGAGACACTTGCAAATAAACCCTTAGAGATCTTATTCTACTGAATTTGAGGTGGATGTTGGTGGCCACCCACCTATCCCACTTGGACCCCCACAACTGCGTCTTTCATCTTTTTAGTTTCCTTAATTGTAGCACAATTTACTATTTTTGGCAGTTTTACGGGTCCTGAACCTCTGGAGCCATTCTAAGGCCCTAAACAACATTTTTTGGGAAAATTGGGAGCAACCCATCACTCATGTTTCTCTTTCAAAATTTGTAGTCCTCAGATAGATCTTTCTAACAAGGTATTGTGTGTGTCAAATGGAAATCGTATGCCAAAGTTACAACCCCGGGTAGTTGATGTACCAATTTACTCAAACAGGGTCCATAGTTTGACACTTCATCTCCTAGGGTTAGGTTTTTGGATTTTTAGGGTAAATAGGCCTTTGAGCCTCATTGTAAGCTATTTCAGAGGCATGTAGCTGCCACATCTCTCCTCAAAGATAAGCTACCATCCCCTGAGCTAGTTTGTTTCCATTTCTATTTGTAAGCATAATTTAGTATTTTACATTATTGAAATGAAGTATTATTTCTCTTGTACGTTTGTATTTATGGTTATCTCTGTAATTTGTTGCATTCCTGTTTAAATCTGGGTCAGTGGTATCAGAGCGATCTGTTGTTTCTTTGTTTTTATTTGCATGTCCCCAATGAGGTCAGGGTATAAGGATTTAGGGCTCGATCTACTTGAACCTTTGTAAGATAAACCTCGCAAACCCTAACGGCCTCCCATGGCGGATGAAAAGAAAGATGAGGGGATGATGGAAAACTTTTCCCAGATCCTTCAGTGGCTACCCAGGGGCGATGCATTTGTTCCAACAACTACGTTGGAAATGCCACACCCTTTAAGGTACAAGTTAACTTTGAAATCCTCATATTTTAGGGACAGATAGACGCATACACCATAGATAAATGGTTAAATCTACTAGAAGGTTATTTTTTGTTCATGATTTTTCCAGCGAGGAAAATATCACTTTTGTACTTCTCAAAGCAGCCCCCCACATCAAGGACTGGTGGGAAACATACTGCGTGCAGAAGCATGAAAGTACAGGATCACTGTTTTCAATCGCACCCACATAAAATTCATTCCTGGATGCCATCAAGGAGTAGTAATACCTTGTCAAAAGCTATGAGGATAAATACATAAAGTGGACCACGCTGCAGCAGGGAAGGGACCAAGGTGTGCCAAAGTTTTCAAATATTTTTCATACCTTTCGCATAAAGTTGGGTATCAAGGATTCTGAGTTGCATTTGGTACTCAAATACCACAGGTACCTACACAAGTACATCCAAGATGAGATGGAGTTCATGGACATCTACTCACTCATCACGACATACTGTTACGCTATCAAGATTGAGCAGAAGCTTAAACAAAAGAAGCGAGACTTTGGATCTACGAATTCGAAGAACAAACGACAAATCCAAGGCGGGGTGACCCAAGACAACCCGTCGAAGCTGCAAGAAAAGAACAACACCACAAAGTCAAAGAAGGACACAAGAAAGTGGTGTGAGTTCCATAAGAGCCCCACTCACAACACGAGTGTTGTACCAAGCAGTCCCTGGTGGTCGAGTTGAAGGCTCCAGAATTAAATGCATGTTCCGACCCTAAGTCAAAACCCGACAATAGGAATGACAAAGGGAAGAAGATCATTGATGCGGAGCCCAGTGCCATTGTTGCCATCCCAAGATCCAAAATAATGAGCCTGAAGATGTAGAGGAGGGGGAGCATCTTTTCCACTCACATATGTGGGTGAAGGGTTCGCTGCTGCAATTCCTTGCCGATAGTAGTAGCTAAAAGAACCTCATTTGAGTAGAGGTCGTGAAGCGGTTGGGCCTACCGACCATACCACACCCGTAACTATACATCATCGAGTGGCTTCACTAAGGACGAGATCTCCGAGTCTGCCAGCAGTGTCACCTTCCCTATAGCATCAAGCCCTTCACAGATGAGGTATTATGTGATGTTACATTGCTTGATGTTTGTGATGTATTATTAGGCCAACCATACTTGTGAAATCGACATGTTGTGTATGATTCAAGGCCTCGCACTGTTATTATTTCTTTGTGTAATACATTATATAGGATACTGGAGGTAGCCCCACCTACTGCCATTTCTTTGATCTCTGCTAAGAAAGGCAGTAAGATCATCTCCAAGACTAGGAAATTTATTTTTTGTCTAGTTCGCTCTCAAAGTAAGGGGAAGATCGTAGCCACATCCATGGTCCCCGGGAAGGGTTCTTCCACGCAATAGAAGTAGGCAGATACATTCATCTTCTCCTCACCCACAGGGTACCGTTGCACTATCAGGTCAAGCATTCGTCTACTCTGACTTTCGGAGCATCTCTACCCAATGGGCCAATCTATCAACACTCCATTATGGAAAATGCCAAGTACAAGCAATGACATGATCAGCATCAGGTACCACACAAGTTTCAAGTGGGCGACAAAGTCTGGTTGCAATTGTAAAAAGAATGCCTTACAAGAGCCCATCAGAAGCATAAACTACTCCGATATGGTCCTTACACCATTACCAAGGCTGTGGGAAACAATGCTTTGAAGCACAACATTCCCCCATTCCTTCGCTTGCACTGAGTGTTTAATGTGGACCACCCTCAACCATGCTTCCCACCATTACTGGACACATCAGAGGTTGTAGAACAACTTACCAGGGGCCAAGTTCAGCAGAACTTTCCTCATCTCATGGACGAACTCAATGTAATGGGAACCATTGCTTCCTAAGGGGGGAGGAATGATCCAGGTGGATGTTGGTGTCCACCCACTTATCCCACTTTGACCCCCACAATTGTCTCTTTTAGATTTTTCAATTTCCTTAATTATAACACAATTTACTATTTTTGGTAGTTTTTCGGGTCCTGAACTTCTGGAGTCATTTTGAGGCCCTAAACGATGTTTTTTGGGAACATTGGGATTGTATGCCAAAGTTAAGACCCCAGGAAGTTGATGTACCAATTTACCCAAACGAGGCCCATAGTTTGGTGCTTCATCTCCTAGGGTTAGGTTTTTGGATGTTTAGGGTTTTCCATTGTTTCTAAACAATAAATAGGCCTTCGAGCCTCATTGTAAGACAGTTCAGAGGTATGCAGTCGCCACATCTCTCCTCAGAGATAAGCTACCATCGCCCGAGCTATTTTGTTTCCATTTCTGTTTGTAAGCATATTTCAGTATTTTACATTAATGAAATGAAGTATTATTTCTATTGTATCTTTGTATTTATGGTTATCTTTGTAATTTTTTGTGTTCATATTTAAATCCGGATCAATTCTCCTTCTTAGGATTTGTATGAATTCGATGGGATGTTGAGCAATTCAGGACTACAACAATCCTAGTCATGGGAAAATGCACAAAAAGAGGAGGCTCACTAGGAGGTCAACAAAGAGGCTCCAGTTCATGATTCACATCCTTCAAATGTATAACAAGTTCAAGAAGCTAGTATTGAATTCAATAAATATTCTCTAATATATGATTCAAATGATTCAAAGGAGGATGAGATGGTTTCAAATAGTTAAATGGATCTTCTTACAAACAAGCACTAGGGATATATTACAAACAAAAACTCATTCAAGAGGAGCCCAAAGTTTAAGAGACAAGAAATGTTTGTGGCTACCTGTTGCAGAAGGATTCCTGTCAGAAAACTATTCAAGAGAGGGAGACAACCACAATTTTTTCTCATCAGTTCTATGACCCGTAACTGACTACATGACAACATTCTTTGGTCAGCAGTAAATGTTGTTTTTGGGGCATGTATCAGGTTTTTGGTTTGAATATTTTTCATGGTGCATGCTTATTTTGATTTTTAAATCTCAGCAACATAGAGGCATTAGGTCCAGCACCCAAATGATAGCCTGGTATCAATAGAAGTTTGACCTCACTTGGGTGAATTGAGCCCTATGCATAAATAAGAGTTATATATAAATAAGGTCACTAGGTGAGCATTTAATTTCCAGTTTTTAAAATTTGTAGTTCTACATTTAAGTTTTTATGAGGAGGGGACTCCCAACAGATAAATTTCCAGGGAGGTTTTACGGTTTTATAGGTTCATTATATTTTTGACTCCATGCTCAATGGTGAAGGCTACTAGTCTACAAGTTCTCAACACCTTGCCAACAAGGAACTTTCCCCAATTGGAGCCAGTGTTGTCACTTATTGAAAAATTGTTTGAATGGTGCCAAATGATCTCAAAAGAGTGAAAAAGAGAACAAAAGTTTTTAGTAATCTTCCAACCCATAAAAGGACTCAAAGCCTACATCGAACCCTCTCCATTGGAAAGTGCTATGAATAAGCTTTCCAACAATATGTGGAAGTCCAAAAATGGACTCCTGGATCAAAATATATGGTCTTCTGAAGTTTCAAATATTGAAGCCTTGGGAAGGCATATCAGAATATCGACGATCACATATCAGAGGTCTTGGAACATCGACGATCCCATATCGTAGGTCTAGTGACATCAGACATATCAACGATTATACGTTAGAGAATCGGGCATATCGACAATCGCACATCAGAGGTATTTCATATCTGAGCATAAACACATCAGATATATCGGTAATCGGAGAATCATAACTTTTTCAGGTGACAACCTTTAAAAAATTGTGATATGGGTAAAGCATTAATAGTGTTAAATATCGTCGGGAACAGCAATAAAGGATTAACAAAGGATTTCATCGCAAAATCAAAGGTTGGTGGGCCCTTTTCTCTCTCCTCTAGCAGGACATGTGGTGGCATATGATTGGTTCCGATAAAGCTATAGTGGCATTTGTCATCACCATTACTTTGTAGTACAAAAGGACACATGGCAAGCATTTTTGGCATTTTGAGGGGGCCTAAGGGGACAAATATAGGTGATACATGTCACCACCCATGAGGTGCAATGTGGAATGATGACGTCATATTGGAGATCACATATCAAAGGTTGAAGGATGTCAGCACTTTATAACAGTTGGTAATTGAAAAAGTGTCGATAAGGGGTCTCCGATATTAGGGTTTGCATGCAATTGAGAAGAACTCAAAGAACCAAAGGCATAAAGGCTAGGGCTAAACAAAAGGGGCTAAGGACATCAAAACTTTATTTTTGTAATGTCTTTAAGAATAAAAGTTTTGATGAGAAAAAGTTCTGATATAACACTATTGCAATAATACAGGACATATTGGGCTCAAATAGTGTAATACAGAGAGTTATGAGATGGATGAGTCAGCAATTATGATTCCACAACACCACTAAGGCCACCATAACTGATCGCTTCTAGCTCCAATGATGGGGGAATTCAATCTATTAAGGGGAAAGTGACTAGAAAACCAACCAAATAACTAAAGAGGAACATTGTGGTAGAGACGTGGCCTAATCGGAGGCCATCAGAGGAATGGTAGGGAGATATTTTCCTCAACCATCATTTAGTTTTCCTTATTCCTTATATTCTGTAATTTTTGCATTTTAAATAAATGAATCAAATCCTTTGTAATGATTTGGGGAGTAGACCTTCGCACATCAAGATAGCTAGTTGATCAGACAACAGGAGCTTGGCTAAGATATTTTGTAATTGTTTCAAAGCTCCCCCTCTCCTTATAAAAAGTGGGAAGAAACACTTAACACGGGTTCCCAAATTCTGTAATCTAGAGGCCCAAATTCTGAGCTCTATTTGTAGAAGTGGTTCCACTTTGGTTCAATTTGCTTATTCATGTGGTGCTCAGGCATATAAAATTGTTAAATGTAATGGATTCGTGATTTGGACACCATCTTCAAAGAATAATGAAGCAGTATTGTTGATTCCAATCAGAGAAATGCACAATATGTATTCTCCTTTGTATATCACTTCATGTATGTCTTTCCTCTTATGAAATCGTGTAATGAAGTTGTTGGTTTCACTCCCAATCATGGTTATATGTTTGTTGCTAAGTAGTAAAAGTACCTATGTAACAACATATTTACTTGTGTTATTTGAGAGCCCACAGTACCTGTATGTATACACAGATTTATTTATGCAAATTGGTGACAAAAGTATTCATGAGGCACAGATCTTGAGACCTTAATTCACACTCCTCTTTTTTCTACATTTTCACCTCCTCACTCTTCCATATTTCTGATGGAGATTGTTGCTTCGGATTATGTGTTATGTCCAATCCTCTGCATCGATTTCCCTCCTTTCCTTCCTCCTCTTCACCTATACTACAACAACAGTGTTAAGCTGCATATTATTGTGTGTCAGCCACCAGAACCAAGACATTTCTCTTTGAGATTAGACATATCTACTAGTGTGTGTTCGCTTGAGTTTACCTTGGTGAAGGACTATTGAACCAAGCCCCTCAATTATCTCTTTTCAAACTACATGACATATGGAGTGCAGCAGAAATCCCTATTGATCATCTTGAAAAGCACTCCTCTCGGATGCCCTAGGCACTGGTCTCTTATCAACCCAGAGGTTTTCTTTAGGAGGCTTCTATATCTTCTGAAAGAAATTATGTGACAAGAGATAAGAAAAGCTACAATAGGCTCCAAGAAGGGGGGAAGGGGTCAAGGAAGGTGGTCGAGCATCCTGAGTGATAAAAAGTGTTGGGGTAGCCAAAGGAGAGGGGAGTAGAGGATTTGAAAGAGGGATAAGCCAGGGGGAAGTTTGGGGCGGGGGTGGGGGGGTGAGAAGGAGACATTGTAGTGGGGGTTTGTCTACAATTTTTCCCCAAATGATCGTAAGAATGGCAACAACCACAATGAAATGGAACCCCTTTGTAATTCAAGGATTTCTTATATGTATGGGTGTCTCTCTTGATGGCTGGGGTGTCAGCTAGAACAACCCCCATATTTAAACATACCAGGATCCTCACCATACCCATGTATCCAGATTCTAGGAAAAAGTAATCGTCACCATAAAAGTACCCTAAAGTGTTCCCAATCTCTTTAAACACATCCACCAACTAGTATATAAGGGGAAGCCCTAGAAAAGAAACCCATATTGAAACAACCTCTGAGTAATCCAAGTGAGCATAGAAATCGATGGTCTAGGACTTGCTTTCCTGACTCCCATTGAGATTGTAGCAATCAATCTGCATTCTCAATTGACTCAGTGACCCAAGCCGTCTAATCCATAGCCAGTAGTAAGCAGCAAGGAGAGTAGCCCAGGAAGGGCTTGAAGAAAGACTATATCCACCAATGCAGGACACTTAACAACATAGACTTGCCCCCCAAAATGCCCAACAACTATTTTTTTATCCATTTCCTCTAAATCATTCAACTTGATATTAGCCAAGTGTGAGACTAACTTCTTATGATTTTCACTTGATACATTTCTTTGTCGCGTTAATTGAATCCATGCTAGATAAATTTTAAGTTTGTTGATACGATATTTCCTGATTAGAACCTATGCTCCCACTCCACATCTATATATGTGTGTGTGTCTGTGTATGTGTATGTGTATGTGTATGTGTACACACACACATATATACACACAATCAACATTGAAATATCCTTTTGTTATTATTATTTTTATGAAATATCACTTACCAATCTCCTATTAAACACTAAAAAGAATTACAACTATCTGGGAATTATTTTATTTTCAAATTATATA
>APFE030223390.1:0-10192 GCA_000404065.3 Pinus taeda | reverse complement strand
AATCTATGTTAAATATAAAAGAAATTACAAAATTCCTACCTATTAGGTTGTGAAAAGTACTTTCTAATGCTATTTAAATATGTACAAATATTTTATATCATTTTTTTAGTAGTAAGGATTACAAAATTGATTAAATTTTTATTTGTAAATACTAGTGCATCTATATAAATGGGTGGTAAATGTCCATCAACATTAAAACACCTATTTCATGATAGATCTTGCATTGTCAAGATTTAAAAGGTAATAAAAGATATCTAAATTATAAGTTTAGTTTAAATTATTGTTATTATATTAATTATAAAAAGAATTAATGCATAAGTTAAATATATATTCATTTAGATGTGCAATTGATATATGGGCAGAGAGTTTACAATTAATACACATATTCTCATTACTATAAAAAAACAAAGGCTTTGTTACAATACCATGTGTGAACACCATGGCTTACTAACACTACATGCCCAAAAAACCATAACTAGTGTTCATGTGACACATTTCACATTGATAATTTTTTATTAATTAATTTAATTAGAAGGGCACAAAGGTATAATTACTTATGAGATAAATATCAACCTTTGATCTATAATTACTATTAATAATATTCTAGAATACTATGTGGAGGTTAAATCCCTACCATCCACCTTATAAAAGTACTTCCAAACAATAATATATCAGGTTGAACAATTTAATAATGTCTATTACTAGTGCAACCATATAAATTAAAAAACATCGATAAACATCAAAACACCTACTTTATAATACATCTCACCAAGCACAATATTGGTGATAATCATCTTATTGTGGATTGATGGTTCTTCTTCCATCCAATAAGTAGGTTTCCCTGACCTAGGCATAGTCTAGTCACAAAAAAAATCATATTGCCAAGATCAAAAAATCAATAAAATTAACTAAATCGAACTTTATTTTAAATTATTATTAATATTATTAGTATTATTAATTATAAAATGAATTAACATAATGAGTTAAACACAAACACACACACACACGCACATATATAAGGCCTAAGGATTACCTCAAGTGGTCTAAAGCCTACCACATGTTAACTTCAATGATATTGTTGCTAGTTGTTGATGGCTGGTTCGACTTTTGGGTTCAACCCTTTTTGATTCCATTGGGCTGAGGCCCCATAATAAATAGTCTTACCATCCATGAAATGCACGGAATGTGGAGAAGTACTTAGGGTTTCTCATGCTTTCATTCCAAGTATATTTTCTACCCAAAAAACCACTATACCTCATGTTCATATGAAATATGTTAATATGAACTTCTCTTTTAATCAATGAATTTAATTAAAAGTGGAAAAGTAGCATAATTACTTTAGATATTGATTTCAACCTTTCATTGGTGATTATTACTAAAAATATTATGGAATATTCTATAGAGATTAAATCCCTATCATCCACCTAATAATTATTGAAAATTAAATTAAGATTCTAGAAACCCTATTCTAAAATAGACATGCATATTAGTGTAAAGATCTAGCATAATCTAACTCTTCTATGTTTTGATTTTTCTTGGCATGTTTTCTAGTCAACTTGACCCAAAATATAATAGGGATTTGTTGAAATTATAAGTTTGAACTATGTAATCTACACAATTCAAGTGTCCCTAAGAAATTTTAGAAGTTGAATCTATTTATAGATTGAGTATCCTCATATTTAAGAAAAAAGAAAGTCAAAACAAGGAGTAATTAGACTTAAGATCGTTGGATCTGAAATTAATTATCAATCTTAAGTACCAATCATATAACCTATAATCAAATCTTTTACTACCCTTTGACTAAGAAGCGAGGTTTAAGTTGTAAAAATTAGAAAAAATCCTACCATCTATGAATGTTAAATAGTGCAATTAATTATGAACCTTCTTTTAGTTAAGAAAAGTGTGATCTAAGGGCATTTAAGTTGTAAGGATCCATATGTTTTTTATTATTAAATAGTGAAGTTAATAATGAACTTTCTTTGGGCTAAGAGACAACACATTTAAGCTATCAAAATTACTCCAGCATATAGATTAGCATTTCACTAACGACAAACCCACATGTAAATTGTAAATATCACGCTTAACTAAAAAAACCATGACCTAATACCTACAAATCATTACATCTCTAGTGAAATTAATTATGAACCTTCTTTTGGCTAAGAAAGGCTACATATAATAGGTAAAAAATCACCAAACATCTTAAAAAAAACTAACTCGATACATCTAAGCCACACCAATTCTTTTAACATTGATAAATTTTTGTACACAATGGAAAGACAATGACACAAAAAAAAATACCAAAAACAAAATAACCTATCACCAACTAATCTACCTGTCATGAGTTTTCTTCTTGAAATACTAAGAACCAATCACTTTGAAATTAAGATAATTTCTAAATAAAGTTCATGCATTACGAAGAAGCTTTAGCCTCACCCAGTTAGTACTTATCTGTTGGCGCTAACAAATAGAGAATACGGTTGGCACAATTAGAAGATAACTTTGGGAAACTTCTATTCCATATTGATTGAGCTACGTAGATTGCTTGAAGGTTATTAATAACTATTTAATAGTATATCATTGAATGTTGAATAGAGAATTACGTATAAGTTGTTTGATAATTTAAATTCAATAACGTAAACGTAACTCCATGCAGACATTGAATGTTGCATGCAGGTATTAAATGTTCGTATAGAATCATATATAAATTGTCAGCTCGATAATTCAATAATGTATATATAACTCCAGCCAATATGTAACTAACGCCCCACCGCAAAGTTATTATTGATTACGTTGAATGAACCTGTTAGCTGTCAAGATACATCAAACCACAGTTGTAAAACCCACAGTTGTAAAGAGAGAGATATCTATTTTTGGATTTGAAATCGTTCGCGAGCGCATATCCCAACGTACATATTCATTACTCTTCGGCTGATAATGGCGTAATTTGTTTTTCACCAAAATGTTGGAAACAGCGGCTGCCCATCTAGAAAGAAGGGCAGATTGTTCTTTACACTATCTGCGTTGAATTTGTCTGCCCGGGGAATAAATGCAATGACGAAGATATAGGAGACTCCTAGTCAAATAAAATATTGTTGTACAGAGGTATTCAACCAAGTTGACAATATAAAAATATTTAAGTGATAATTTTATTATGGTGTGTTTAATGATGGGTGGAGTGTTTAATCTAAACCTGGTAAATTCAAAGTTTCTTATCATTTTTATAATAAAATTAGAAAAAAATAATAATAAACAAATAATAAAATTGAGAAAAAAATAATAATAAACAAATTTTAAACGGAAAATGTTGTTAAAAAAATTTTCACATCACAATCATTGAGTTAGTTTATTTTGTTGTTACAATGAGTTAAAAATAACTAACCTGTCAATAGGCTATAAATGTACGGAGCTATATATATACTGTTAAATTTTGACAAACCAATTATCCAACAACAAACATATACAACTCCGAACAAAATTAATTACCTTTTAGGGTTACACTGTAAGCCAACGGGCAGGCGAATCTGCTAAACTAGCGGCGTAGTGACCGGCGTTCTGGAAGTTTGATATTGCTAGCCTTTCTCGAAGCGAATTTTCGCCAGATAATTGCAACAACATTTGAATAGAATTCCTTTTGATAAAGCTAAAAAGAGAAATTTGAATTTTTTTTTTATTGAAGGTTGAAAATTTTAACTTTCTCGGACATCACACCTACCGCGACACAGAAAGAGTTGTCGGTGGCCCGTGAAGGGCAGGTGACCTGCCCGGGGAGGGCCTACCGGATAAACAAGAAGTTGTGCTCACCAGGCCGGACGCCCTAGTGACGGGCATGGACGGTAAAAATTGTGCCCACCGGGCCAGACGCCCTTGTGACGGGACATGGACGGCCAGCTCTTTTGACCCGAAAAAGCGGAACGTATGTGTTCATTAATGATCGCCATCGAATTACGCGAACTATCCGACTTTTTGAACCACGGTAACGATTTCGGTGATAAATGATTAGGGTAGTTAAGAGTTTTGCAATTTTAGGTGCAAATTGACTTCTTTTTTATATTATTATTTTTACAAGGAGCTCTGTATGGAATAAAGTGAAGTTTGGCTTTTTTCTTTCGGATAAATTTTGTGGTCCTGCAGTTTTTTTTTAATATATAATTTATATAGAACCACTTTTGTGGGTTAGAAAAAGATATTTAATTTTATTCAATATTTTAATTATACTCAGTGAATTCATATCAAATCAGTACTAAGTTTTAATATCAATTATAAGAGAAATCTTAAAAAATGAAAAAAAATTACAATTGCTTTCTGTTTTTGATTTTGAGAAAATCCGTAATTTATTTAAACTTTTACTATAAACATTAATGTGACAGTTAGAAATATAATTAACCAATGATTCTTATTTGATAAATAAAGTATAATATATTATTCAAACCATCAACAAATTATTATTTATTTTATATATTAATAAAATAATAATAATAAAAAAAATATTATTAATAGGTGTTTAATAATCATTTAGAAAAAAAAAGATTTATTTGTATATGTGAATATTTAAAATATATCTAATTTAACAAATTTATTTAGTAAATAAAGTAATTTAGATATTATTTTTCTTATATTTAATCAACAAAAAAAATTAATAATAAATTATTATTGATAGGTGTTTTATAATTAAATTTAAAAAGCAAGGAAAATTTATAATTTCTTTAATGTTTAATATGACATTGAGATGTAACATTAAAAAAATATTAATAACAAACAAAATTCAATATGTATATGTGTGTATGAATAAGAGAGAGAAAGTATCCCAAAGATATATGTTTTCTACTTTCTTTCTACTAGAAAATGTGTTTGTGTGTAGGTATATACATATCATCAATATAAATCCATATTAACCACAAATTAAGAGGGATAAAATTTTTAGTTCTATATTGTAAAAAAGGTTGGTTTGATTCTTATCAATGTTTGATAAATCCTAGAATAGTATAGATCTATACCTATATTTCATATTGGTAAATATGTATTATAAGAAAGTTAAGATACTGTAAGGAGGTAATCAACTCCACACTTGCTAACCAGAATTACCTTTCTATCTTAATCAGTGCTAAGAAGAGAATGAATATTGTAAGGATTGGAACTAATTCTCATGAACTCCAGAGTGAAATTGGAAGTTGGTTTATTCCCAAGATACCTTGGGATGAACGAATATGCCTTGTGTGCTATACTAAGAAAGTCAAAGATGAAAATCACTTTCTCTTGGATTGTTTGGCGGTTACTCATATCCGTTCTCATTTCCAAAACATTTGCCTCACTACCAACCTCCTTGACTTGTTTAGTCGCCAAAACTATAGTGACCTCCAAACGCTTCTTTCCATAAAGTCCAAAACATTTGCCTCACTACCAACCTCCTTGACTTGTTTAGTTGCCAAAACTATAGTGACCTCCAAACGCTTCTTTCCATAAAGTCGCATTAAAGAGTCAAGACAACTCCTTTTTATGGAGTTGTCTTTAAAGAGATTTTTTGGAAGCTTTTCCGGCCAAAATCCGGCAGCAATTTATTGAAATCGCAAGTTTCATAACTAATCTCTGCACCATCAAAGCGTCCCAAGGGTTTTTCAGGGTGCCAAATCCAAATATGCAGTTAAAAAACATTTTAAATAATACAAAACAAGATTTAACCTCAACTTTTTCCGCAGGATTCCGTCACCGGAATCTCCAAAAAGTGGCATTAAAGACAACTCCATTTTTTATCACTGAAATAAAATTTTAAATAATCTCAATTAACCACATGTTTTTTAAACTTGATTGACCATATCAGTTTTATTGGATATGAATCATCATCATTATTATCACTATAAAATAAATTTTAATAGTCCATAAAAGTATCTTTAACCTATAAATTTAACTAATAATAATAAAAATTAATATAATAAAAAGATAAAAATAAAACTATGATACATAAATTTTTCTCTATAATTTAAAATTATATTATATAAAATATATATTTTGAAGGTAAAATCATATTTTTGTTATTTTGAAAATTTGGCAAAATTTACTTTTAAATAATGATATTGCAAATTACAAAATATATAAATTCCATAATTGCAAATCCCAAGCCATAAATTACATAACCATTTATAGGAGTTTTGTAATTTCTAAGAATCATAATTTGAAAAGGGTAAATTACCAACTTAATAGAGACATTAAATGGAAAATTGAAATCCCAACAATGGATCTTTCGGAGCAAAATCAACCCCAAAAAAAACAAAAAAGAGCCAGTATTATCAAGATATTCGTCATTAATAATCCAAAAGGTTGCGTAATCCATAGGCATGCCGACTCAAACGGGATCGAACTCAAAACCTCTGGTTAAGTTCAAAGTAATAGTAAAAGTCCAAATAGAGTTTGGTACCGGGCTGGAACTCAAGCCCTTAAATAATAAAATTCAAGCAAGGTTAGAAGTCTTGTAAGAACTGTATTCCTCACATGTGCCTGACAAAATTGGGGCGTGATCAAATTTAAAAAGTCCATCAATCGTGCCGTTACTACAACAGTAGTGTACTCTGTATAAAAGTCAGACTTCGGCTGGTGTGAACATGAAGGAATATGGGCCCTCCGCTCTTTACAGTTTTGTCTGACGCTTATAATGCGCACAGATTAGGGGAGAAAAAGATACGCGTGCGAATCTACTTGACCTTCTAGAAGAAAATGGATAAAAGATTTTGTATTTTTATTTTATTTTTATTTTAAGAATTTGGAGGGTGACGCTGAATGTGTGGAATAATAGGAATCCAATCAAAGTTCAAAGGCATCAGCGACATTTTTCTAATTCTTATTAAACACACCTTCTAGAAAAGAGTAGTCTGAAGTTACAATTTTGCCTGAAAATAATAGAAATTCTGGGCAGATATTAATAAAATTCAGCCGATATTTTTAGAAATTTGAATTATTATCTTCAAATTTCAAAATTTTAGATCTTTGAAAATTTTCTGACCGGATTCCGGTGAGAAATATGGGATCCGGATGAAATTAGACAACGCCCTTCTAGAAACGCAGAGTCGATAAACACATCCCGCTCATCATACATGACTTGTAACAAACAGTCTTTACTTTCCCTCCATCTTTTCATGAATAGCACGGCACGCTGTCCGCCTCCTGTTTGACCTCATCAATGCCAAGAATTTATATCGATTTTCGCGATTCAATCCAACGAATATTATATCAACAATGGAGGTCTACTTTGTCAAACCATAAATCGACGAGCTTGAAAGTGTTTGGTTTACTTGACAGGACTGAAATTTCGATCGGGAAAGTCCAAAATCCGTAGACAGGGGCCAGCAGCGACGAATCAATTTCAGAGGAACCCACAAGAAAATTCCATTTCAGAATAGCCCAAATCGAGGCAGCCAGAAATCCCCAATTGGGATTTATTTATAACAGTGGATCTGTAGGGGCGTAATTGGAATTTCTGACAACTAGCTCAGCCCAGATAAAACTGGTGTGAGTTTAGTTCTTAGATTCCCTGTTTCTCAAAAGTTAGCAGCGCAGGTTCGATTCCCATTTACAGCGGATTATTGTATGGGATTTAACTCCAGAAAAGGCTAAACAGATTATGTTTTTGGTTGGAAAATAATAGAAATTCTGGCGGAATTTTTGAAAATCTGGATTCCTGCTATAAAACTTCAAGATTTTAGACGCCCCCACAAATTCTGGAAATCCTCCATCAGAAGTTGCAGAGTTCTGATTCCCCAAAGTTTGTAAATGGGGACACATTGCAGGAATGTGTCAGATTGTTTTCATAAATCTGAGTTCCATTGTAGTTTCATCCATGCACCTAATGATGATTTCTTGGAGGAAACCTGTGATTCTGATTCTTATTTAAACCCTGAGACGAACTCTTGTTCTCATTCTGGCAAAGTAAACAACAAGTTGGGGCAGTGCCAAATATTTATTGCAGATGATGCACAATCCACTACCAGTACTACCAGTTGTGTCGAGGATTGGAACGATGAATGCGAGGAAGGAGATCATGCGGAATCCATTGGATTGATGAGTTATATAAATTATCTTCAGAATGCTTCGGATGATGACCTCGGTCTCCCTCCCAATCCCAAGAATGAGGTTGATCAAATGCAGGTGGGATTTTCTGGCGATGGAGACCTGGTTCAGACCATGGATTTGGACTTGGACTTCGACGTGGATTTTAATGAAGGAAAAGCTGAGAGCCATGAAGATGATACGCTGTTCTGGCTTTCTTTTCTCAGAGGCTGATTAAATGTTTGGTAGGCATGTTTGTTACGTTTTGTAAATTCGAAACCATTTTTATCCCAGCTGAATCTGCATGCAATTTTCATAATTGTAGGTAAATATCATAGTGAAAATCGCAGGGAGATCAGAACATCTTTTCTCTTTACAAGAAACATGAAAAACTGACAATAGATTTTATTAGTTTTTTTAATAGGTATGATGTAGATTGACTGATAAGAACTTATATTCGTTCACTGCGCTTGATTTAAGATCTGGAGCAAACTTAGGACTTGTGAATTTTGTCAATTAAGATTTATTGAACAGGAACTAGACCATTTTCTAGTTTTTCCTACATTTGTTTCCTGGAGGTTGGTTTTATAGTTAGCCATTTCTGTTTATGGTTCCCAATTGCTAGAACACAAGGCATTTAAAACCATGTTTTACAAAGGGAAGTCAAATACGGATTTTACAGGACAAGATCAATTCCATCTCAAAAGGGCTTCAGGAAATTGGCCAATCAGAGTTGATATTGTTTAATACCTTCCATCAAATTCATTCAATCCTGTAAAAGGCTTCCAGATATTGGCCATTCAATTCAAGCGTTGTTGCAACAGGCACCGAGTTTTGATAGCAGGCTTGTGGGTTTGTCTGGTTTTTTTGGCAAACCATGGCAATCATACTTGTAGATAGCTGTGCTCCATTGTATTGAACTGTTTTGTGCATTGTACAATGTTTTTTGGTGATTCAATTTGCTACCCCACAGAGCAATAAATGTTTTTTTATCAGATTGTTATTACCACGGTTATGGCGGTAGTCTGACTAAATTATCTTCTACTATTTAAAAAATTAAATGGTACATGAAGATCACTATCATAACAGTTACTTCATGCAGTTACTTCATAATATATGGAGGATAAGTAGAATAGGTGGTTAAAATTAAAAAAATCATAAAAATTAATTAAATTTATTATTATGTGGAATGAATTAGTAGAGGGGCTTTGAACCAATGATTACACCATAGAACAGTTATTTATAGTATATCCAAGATTTTGTTGATATTATTATTATTGTTATTATAAAAGGTAGAGGACAATTCAATTATCAGTTAATAAATTATTGTTTAAATCATAATATTTAAGGTTCATATAATTTGCGGGTCAAGTTAACAATGATTTTTTTCACACCCATTTATCTGATTAATTTTAATCAAAATCAGAGAATTTTTTTTAAGCTTGAATTTAAATTGTTTAATCTGTATAACAATTATGCATATTTATATATCTAAAAATGTAACATATTTAAAATTACGCCGCACCATTCCATATACAACCAAAGCATTCCAGGGTTCCGAATATGATCTGGATGATGCTTAAACCCTGTCAATCTCAACGTCAAACCTACTACTATTTTTCTATGCCGTTAGTATTTTAATTTTCATTATTCAAACCGTGATCGTCAGTTGCTGTGCATTGCAAATGGGACGCGGTTACTATCTTAATTTTCACTGTCCAAATCGTGATCGCCAGCTACCAGCATTGGAAATCTTGAAGGTACGCCTGCCTTGATTTCCAAGGCATTACTATTTTTAATTCTGTTTGTGCAAATTGCGATTGCCAGTTGCCGGCATTGGAAATGTGACGCAGGTGTTAGTTCGAATTGTGATCGCCAGCTAACAACATCGGAAATCTGAAGGTACCTACCCGTCACGTTTAGTTAAATTTAGGGTGCTATATGAGACTTATCTTAAAGCGCTCGATACCGGAGAATTCTGGAGGATGCAAATTCATGGCCTAAAACAATATGCGACTCGACTGGTTTTGGTAAAATTCAGGAATAGTGCTCATTGGATTAAGATAAATATATAATAAATTCTCGATCATATTTCCTGGTGTAGGTTTTATTTAAAACCTTTTTTTTCAGGAGTTTAATTAAATTTTGCCAAGAGAGT
>APFE030223372.1:5105-61211 GCA_000404065.3 Pinus taeda | reverse complement strand
GTAGGGCTAGCTACGAGGCTAAATGGTTTGATGTAGCCTTGAGGTTTACCTGTCTCAGCCTGAGGTGAAATTTCAAGTGCTAACAATTTCCATGTTCATTTGGAATTTCAATATAATAATCCACTATTTCAATGCCCAGTGCCATGAATGCTAGTGTATCTTGTAATCAGAATACGCCTTCCACAATTGGCAATGATCAACATAATTTTATTAGCTCTAAATAGTTACTATGTTATGTTTTCTTGTAGTGTATTTTGTCTTTAGTGACACACATGCAACCAATTGAATTGTTGTTAGAATATTATGATTTAGTTTAGTATTTTATGAGTGGGTTGTGAGTTACCTCTCATGGTCTTTATGAACACATAATTAGAAAGTCCTAATTAGTTGAGTGAAGCATTGTGTTCCTCAATACTTGGGATAATATCATGAGTGGAGGCAACATATCTGTCTACTTTGAATCATACCCCTATCTCCATTGAACATGTGTACATGAGAATGTGAGTTGGCATAAGAGCTTTAATTGAAATTCTTGTGTTCTTATAAATGTTGTGATTGTTTTTTACTCTTATATATTTGATTCATGTCCTCACCTGTTGTTTAATTAAAATTGTTTCAATACCATTTCCATTCTTGTAACTTTGGGTTGATTCATACTTAACATCTATTTCCATTACTTGGTTTGGAATTTGATAATGAGCGGTCCCAACTTGTTGGGTGATTATGATTGTTGAAAATTGAGAACCCTGTTGTGATTGGTAACAATGTCGATGCTGTAAAAATTACAAGAGTATGCAAAGATGTGAAAATGGTTGTTTGATAACTCATGGATCTAAGGGGGCAGATGCTGTGGCAGGACAATAGAGAGATGATGTACTAGGAATTCAACTAAAACTGTGTGCACAAGATTTTGGAGATTTTAGGAATCATTCAAGTATATGAATGGTATTTTAAACTTTTTTTTTTTTTTGATTTGTTGGTTATATTTTTCATATGATTGTGAATGTTTAGAAATAAATCTTATTGAGGTAATGGGTTGAGAAGTCATGGAAAACTATAATGAATAACAATGCAACTTAGTGTTTGATTTGTCCAGATTGCACCTCAACTATATTCACAGATGAGGAGAATGACAAATAGGATGGGATTTGCTCTTTAGTTTGGTAGAATTGTGATGGCATAGCATAGGTGAAGAGGGGCACTTCATTTATCAAGTTATATTCGAGAAGGAAATCAAGTTTGGGTCCACATCTAAGAAGTGTAAGAGAGGTGCTAAACACAAAGGAGATGTCCAAGGAGGCCAATGAGAGAGTCTTAGAGAAAGGACATAAGAAGATAGTCATAATGTAATCATTGAAATTTACCTAACACCATGCTCTAGATATTTTATCATAATTGATCTGGGTCATGTGAGATTTGTTTGTCTTTATTTTAGATATAATATGACCCTAGTGTGGAGCATAGGGCTGAGGCTTGATTAACAATTGGGTAAGCATGTAGACGATCTTAATATACTTCTATGGACCTTGTGGGAGGATTTCCATGGTAAACTGAAGTTATATATGTGGGCCTAATGGTTAAGAGCATGAGCTTTCTTATAAGAGGTCACAGGTTCAAATCCATAAGGTGGTAGAGTATATACAACTATGTAGACTTTAGCAGTCAAATAATGGCATGAAGGTTGGTCACTTGTCCCACAAACAAGGGTGTCTTATACACCAATTTGGTGTTTGGCTTGGTAGTGACCTTAAAATTAGATTATTATTATTTTATAATATATAATTGTCTGATATGGATGTAGAGAAAATGGGAGGGGCTATGATTCCATTAGAGGGGAAGAGGAAAGGAGGCCTATGGAAAGTGGTATTCTATTTCCAAGTCTCCACCTAAGATTCTTTTCTATCTTGTCTTTTAAATGAATCCATCCACATCCATTGACTTAAGAAATCTGATCACTTAATGCATGAAGAGGTTGGCGGGCAAGTTTTCTCAAGTAGTTATTGGAGCATGTGCTGAGTATAATTATTATGAGGAAATGCAAGAGTACTTCCTTTTATTGTTAGAAGGAAAGTCAACCATCATTCCCCTCTCTCATTATTATTCATTCAATTTTTCTCTCAAGTTCTTGATTTACATTCCTCTTGCTGCATTCTTTAGGAAGTTGACCAAAATCACAACTGTGAAAGGGAACTTCCAGACCTTGGTTGATAGATAAATGGTTATAAGTGAGCATAGAGGCTAGGCAAGTTAGGGACTCATCATCTATTGTGTATTTGTTGATCTTTGATCCTTGACAACGAAGTGTTATTTTTGTAGGCTATTTCTAGAAGGCATTGAGTAGATTGGGATTTTTCTTCTTACGTTGATGAGCATTAGAAGGGGAGAATAACATTATAGAGAATAGAAAGCGAAATATCTACTTATGTTGTGTAGGGCAGTGAAAGAGAGTGCCATGGTTGTTTGATTGTTGGATGAGATGTTTGGAGTGCTCTATAGTGAACAGATTCACCAAACCATGAGAGAAAATAGGTTAGCTCGAGTGAGATAGAAGCTTGTAGCTTGGTTTCTTTACCTTGGTGGCTTCATAGCTTGACATGGGGGTGACATGTACCTTGGATGCCTATGATTAGGTAGAAATTTTCTTATATGCAACTAGTTTCTTGGAATATCTTTTTATAAAAGATAAATGTTTTATCTCTATATATGAATCTACAATTGAATGTTGTTACTAACATGGAAACTTGTGTAATTTCCATGCTATGTGTGTGATTATGTTTAATTTTGATCAGGGGCATTTTGTTGCAATGAAATATTTTGATTCGTGCTTGTTGAAGTATGCTACATTATTTTTTTTGCACTTATGCATGCATTTTAAACAATTCTAGGTCTCCATGGGAGACCTTCTCTACTATGTCATGGTGAATGTGTTTGCTGAGGGTTGGAATTTTAATTTATTGTTTAGTGGCTACCTGTCCTATGGCTGCAATTGTAGGTGGGGGTGTCACATAATGCCTATTATATTGTTGTAATTATGTAGGGTCAGTGAAAAAAATCTAGAGATATTTTTTATTGTGTGGGAGCATTTTATGACTATGGCATTGGGGATTCACAGGTGGGAAACCAGGGAGAAAACATGATAGAGAAATAATTCACACAAATAGGAAAAACATGAGTTATGTGGTAAAACCCTTAAAGAGGGAAACATCCATGGAACAACAAAAAGGTTGTATTAATGCTTAAGAAAAGAAATGTTACATTCAGTGAAATATTATATTGTCTATCTTGCATTGCAAATTTGCAAGTGACCCTCCATGATCTTTAGATAGAGATCACACACCAATAAGCCTGAATAATGTGATAATACTTGAATCAGTTTTTGCGAATACCAAGAATAATAACACCCTTACATTGCCTATTAACAAGATAGAATGGTGATCGACAAAGAACTAAGTATGAAAGCACACTAAAAGCACACCTTGACTATAATACTAATACATTAGACCAAGTTGTTTTGAAGGAACCCTGATTGTCTAATTTCAACTTGGGATGGAAAAAAGATTTACAAAATGACGTACAAGGAAGGATGCATTATGCCTGTCTCTTAATGACAACTTCCTGTGCACCTAACATAGATTGAATGATGAAGAAACTTGGCTTATGTTAGGGTCTCCATTAAGAGTTCAACATTTTTTGTGTGGTAAAATGTCAAACCAACAACTTGATCATAAATACGCTGCTGAATGAAGTGCATGTTCTCAATGTGCTTAGTGCCCTTATGCTGAGCTGGATGATGGGCAACCTTAATGGTCAGGTTTGCATGTTAGAAAGCAATGGAAAAATGGATTTATTGAAGACAAACTCAAAAAGGATCTATTGAAGCCAAACTACTTCCTGTTCTTCGTGCACTATTAGATTATATTTAGCTTCAGTGAAAGAAAGAGAAAGAGCACAGAGTTTCTTGCAGGCCCAGTTAATAGGACTTGAACCAAAGTTGAATACCTAGCCTGCAGTAGAATCCCAATCATATGGGTCTCCACCCCAATCATTTTTACTGAAAGAAACCAAAACAGGAGAACTCCTCAAAACCAAACTTATCTATACCTTGGATGCACCGAAGTATCTACTTTGCTTCTTTCTACTCGCTATCATGCAGTTCTTGCATATCATGAGAGATTAAATAAAAAAAAAGGGAATTGTTTGGACAGGTATGATTTAAGTACAAAATGATGCCAATCAATTGTCAATACAAAGTGTCATCCATTTGAGATGTGGAACACTTGTAAACAACTTAATTGTGGATTGAAAATGATTGGGATTTATTTACAGTAATCCATGTAAAATTGGTGAAGGAGATCCATAACATACATAGGCTAAGAAAGGAAAATCTCTTCCTCTGTTTGTGAACCATGTAAACCAAGAAAATAATGCATGTGCCCTAAGTATATCATATCAAACTGCTTCATAAAACTAGACTCGCTTATCTAATCAAATGAGGATCACTATTAGTGAAAATGAGATCATCAACATACAAAACAAGAATCAGAATTCCATCAGCCACCTGTCACTTTTAAACATCAAAAACAAAACCACCCTAATGAAGATCGACTTTTGGTTGGCATGCAAACAAAACTTGACCGTAGACACTGGCAACATGCACCATGTTAGACCACAGTGCCCCACATACCTGCCATGTGTTAGCTTTAATTATTTTTTCTATTTTGAAATTACTTTGGTGCTATTTTCACTCACAAGCAAGGAGCTTGCAGACCTTTTTACTACTCTTAGTTATTATAGGATTCTTGTATGTCATTTTCAGTGATGCCACATAATACACTGTAGTTATTTGTTTATGGAAGCTATAGGGCCAAGAATGTTATAAATATTCCACAACATTGTCTAATAAAATGATTACAGACTTAGCAATGAAAGGCGAAACTAGATTACCCAGTTGAGTCTTTGGGAATATTTTTCATCGACACTATTTTGAATCATTTGATAGGATATGGATTCCTAGTGTGGAGCTTAGGGCTGAGGCCTAATTAACAATTGGGTAAGAATGCAGATGATGTTAATATACTTCTATGGACCTTGTGGTAGGGTTGCCATGGTAAACTGAAGTTATCTATGTGGGCCTAATGGTTAAGAGCATGAGCTTTCTTGTAAGAGGTCACATGTTCAAATCGAGAAGGTGGTAGAGTATATGTAGCTATGTAGACTTTAGTAGTCAAATCATTGCATGAAGGCAAATCCCTTGTCCCACAAAAAGGCTGTCATATACACCAATTTGGTGTTTGGCTTGGAAGTGACCTCAAAATTAGATTATTATTATTTTATGATATATAATTGTTTGAGATGGCTGTAGAGAGAATGGGAGGGGCAATGATTCCATCAGAGGGGAAGAGGAAAGGGGGCTTATGGAAACTGGTCTTCTATTACCAAGTTTATTCCTAAGATTCTTTTCTATCTTGTCTTTTAAATGAATCCACCCACATCCATTGAGTTAAGAAAGTCGATCACTGAATGCAGAAGAGGTTGCTTGGAAAATTTGCTCAAGTAGTTATTAGAGCATGTGCTGAGTACAATTGTTATGAGGAAATGCAGGAGTACTTCCTTTTATTGTTAGAAGGAAAGTCAACCATCATTCCCCTCTCTCATTATTATTCATTCTATTTTTCTCTCAACTTCTTGTTTTACATTCCTCTTGCTGCATTCTTCAAGAAGTTGAACAAAATCACAACAGTGAAAGGGAACTTGCAGACCTTGGTTGATAGATAGATGGTTATAAGTGAGCACAGAGGCTATGAAAGTTAGGGAATCATCATCTATTGTGTATTTTTTGGTCTTGGATCCTTGACAAAGAAGTGTTATTTTTGTAGGCTATTTCGAGAAGTCATTGAGTAGATTGGGATTTTTCTTCTTACATTGATGAGCATTAGAAGGGGAGAATACCATTATAGAGTAGAGAAAGGGAAATATTTCCGTCTGTTGTGTAGGGCAGTGAAAGAGAGTGCCATGGCTGTTTGATTTCTCAATGAGATGTTTGTAGTGCTCTATAGTGAGCAGATTCATTGAGCCATGAGAGCAAATGGGTTGGGTTGAGTGAGCTAGAAGCCTATAGCTTGGTTGATTTACGCTGGTGGCTCCATAGCTTGGCGTGGGGGTGACGTGTACCTTGGATGCCTATGATTAGGTATAAAATTTTCTTATATGAAACCAGTTTCTTGGAATATCTTCTGATAAAAGATAAATGTTTTATCTCTATATATGAACTTATAATTGAATGTTGTTACTAACATGGAAACATGTATAATTTTCATGCTTTGTGTGTGATTATGTTTAATTTTGATCAGGTGCATTTTGTTGCAATGAAATATTTTGATTCGTTCTTGTTTAATTATGCTACATTATTATTTTTTCACTTATGCATGCATTTTATACAATTCTAGGTCTCCATGGGAGACCTTCTCTACTATGTCACGGTGAATGTGTTTGCTGAGGGTTGGAATTTTAATTTCTTGTTTAGTGGCTACCTATCCTATGACTGCAATTGTAGGTGGGGGCGCCACATAATTCCTATTATATTGTTGTTATTATGTAGGGTCAGTGAAAAAAAATGTAGAGATATTTTTTATTGTGTGGGAGTATTTTATGACTATGGCATTGGGGATTCACAGGTGGGAAACCAAGGAGAAAACATGATAGAGAAATACGTCACACAAATAGAAAAAAAATGAGTTATGTGGTAAAACCCTGAAAGAGGAAAACATCCATGGAACAAAAAAAAGGCTGTATTAGTGCTTAAGAAAAGAAATGTTACATCTAGTGCAATATTATATTATCTATCTTGCCTTGCAAATTTGCAAGTGACCCTCCATGATATTTAGACAGAGATCACACACCAATAATCCTGAATAAAGTGATAAGACATGAATCATTTTTTGTGAATACCAAGAATAATAGTACCCTCACATCGCCTATTGACAAGATAGAATGGTGATTGATAGAGAAGTAAGTATGAAAGCACACTAAAAGCACACCTTGACAATAATACTGATACAATGGACCAAGTTGGTTTGAAGAAACCCCAGTTGTTTGATATTCAACTTGAGATAGGAAAAGGATTTACAAAATGATATATAAGGAAGGATGAATTATGCCTATGTCTCTTAATGACAACTTCTTGTGCGCCTAACATGGCTTGAATGATGAAGAAACTTGGCTTATCTTAGGGGCTCCATGAAGAGTTCAAAATTTTTGTGTGTTAAAATGTCAAACCAACAACTTGATCATGAATAAGATGTTGAATGAAGTGCATGTTCTCAATGTGCTTAGTGCCCTTATGGTGAGCTGGATGATGGGCAACATCAATGGTCAGGTGTGCATGTTAGAAACCAATGGAAAAAAGGATTCATTGAAGACAAACTCAAAATGGATCTATTGAAGCCAAACTACTTCCTATTCTTCGTGAACTATTAGATTATATTTAGCTTCAGTCAAAGAAAGAGAAAGAGCACTCAGTTTCTTGTAGGTCCAGTTAATAGGACTTGAACCAAAATTGAATACATAGCTTGTAGTAGAATCACTTAGTTATACCTTGGATGCACTGAAGTATCTACTTTGCTGCCTTATATTGGTTATCATGCAATTATTGCATATCATGAGAGATTAAATCAACAAAAAAGGAAGTATTTGGACATGTATGAGTTAAGTACAAAAGGATGCCAATCAATTGCAAATACAAAGTGTCATCCATTTGAGATGTGGAACACTTGCAAACAACTTAATTGTGGATTGAAAATGATTGGGATTGATTTACAATAATCCATGTAAAATTGGCGAAGGAGATCCATAGCATAAATAAGCTAAGAAAGGAAAATATCGTCCTTTGTTTGTGAACCATGTAAACCAAGAGAATAATTCATGTTCCCTAAGTATATCATATCAAACTACTTCCTAAGACTAGACTCTGCTTTGATAATCAAATGAGGATCACTAATAGTGAAAATAAGATCATCAACATACAAAACAAGAATCAAAATTCCATCACCCACCTGTCACTTTTAAACATCAAAAACAAAACCACCCTACTGAAGATGGGCTTGTGGTTGGCATCCAAAAAACCCTTGACTATAGACACTGGAAACATGACCATGTCAGACCATAGTGCCCCACATACCTGCCATGTGTTAGCTTTAATTATTTTATCTATTTTGAAATTTCTTTGGTGCTATTTTCAATCACAAACAAGGAACTTGCAAACCTTTTTACTACTCTTAGTTATTATAGGCTTCTTGTATGTCATTTTTAGTGATGCCACAAAATACACTACAGTTATTTGTTTATGGAAGCTATAGGGCCAATAATGTTATAAATATTCCACAACATTGTCTAATAAAATGATTACATACTTGGCAATGAAAGGCCAAACTAGATCACCTAGTTGAGTCTTTGGGAATATTTTTCATTGACACTATTTTGAATCTTTTGATAGTATATTCAAAATAAGTTTTCTCACTTACATGCTAGGACTTGGCATTGTAGAGTGAAAGAAGCATAAAATTACAAATTTCAAATCTGAATTGGACAAAGCATAAGCTTTGGTATGCCAATACTTTAACTATCTGCATTTTCTAGTTTATGATGGTTATTTTGGTTTAAAGGTTATGATGTAAGAAAATATGTGTAATTGATTATGTATGGATATCTATAACATTTTTAGACTATTATTGAATTTTGTGAAATCAGATCCGGAAAATAGACCTTGAAGTAAGAAGCACGTAGCCAAGTCTGAAGGTTACTTTGAAGCCCTGTCTCTATATTGAGATAACAGGTGAATATTTGATTGATTGTAAACAAGATCCCTTGCGTTGGTTGATGCAAGTTTTTTTTCTCTTCACTAAATGGATGAAACCATAAGTGATCCATGGTCTTTTTGCTACTGATAAGTTGGGAAGTGAAAAAACTTGAGCTGCAAGCATCTGCAATTTCAGAGTTTTAGAACCAGAATGTGATCAGCATGCAATAAGATTCATAATACTCATATCAATGAGTACATTTACATTTTCAAATGCATTACTCCTTTTGATAAATGTAGTGAACTAGTTCTTTAGAGCTCCTTTGGTTAAGGACAAATGATAGAAATTGTTGCTTTGAATCCATTGACTACTTCCTTGTCTTTGTTTGGAGCTTTCCTTTCATTTCCAAATTTTTCCAAGTAAGCCTTGTTGTATACTTTGGATTATGTGATAACTTGCATGAAATTTGAAGCGTAGTCACCATACAACCTTGTTTGGGCTTAGGGTATGTATGTTTTCACACATTTTCTGTATTGTACATATAAAATATGGTCAACACATGATTTATTGTATTGCATCTCGATTCTATATCTGTATTGAAAGGTAAAACCAAAAATATGCTCTATACAAATTCAGGGAAAATCTCTCCTAAAATCATTGCTAAAAAAATAAAAAAAAATGTCTCAAAAATCTTGATTTAATAGGTATTTACGTCTTAAACTCTGTATAAGCTTATAGCACATCTTTAATTTTGTCTACCTATTTTTAAAATTTTCTAGCATTTTGGAAAATTCACATGTTTTTCATTTTGTGAGATGTAGACACCTACATTTGGTTGTATGGCATTTGTTTAGGTGCACATTTTTGTTGTATAGCATCAATATCCATATTCAAATTTCATATATTGTAGCCATGATTTGAAATCTCAATTACTTTTGTAAGTCTCAGTCGTGCATTCAATGCTTTTCTCCTCATTTGAAGTATTTATTGTTCTCAATAAGTATGGGCCTGAAGGATACATACTGTCAAATTTATTAATGATTGGTTTATTGTATTAGTCCACAACAACTTCTCCTTCTGTATAATGGTGGTGCTTACTTTTGAATTTTTGTCTCTTGTAAACCCATGGGTGCTTCATTGACCACTCTAAACATGACTTGCCAATATAGAGACAGAAGACTCTATAAGGGAACACCAAATGCATGTATGGTAGGGTCAACTCCACTATCTGTTTCTTCCCTCCTGCCACAATCAAAAATTCTTTCCAAGAGTCTGGAGTTCAATCTCTTCCAGGATTCTTCAACTATTGAGGGAACTTGCTGCCCTTTTCTTTAACCTATGAGAACATGCTTTCTACCCCTCCTTTCTTCACCGGCTAACCGTGCATTTTCATGCTACTTTTGATATTGTACCTCAATCTTTGGGGTGATAGATTACGAAACTCAACCCCCTTGTTAGGAGTCCAAAGCAAAAGGGCTTTACCCCTTGAGTATGAATCCAAAATTTTCCTTGCACTTAATGAAAATCCATAAGTAGTTTCCACATTATTTTTTTCCTTTTTCTCTATCTTTCTGTGACACACTTCCTCAGAGGGGAATCAATGAGAAATTTCTGTTATTTTTTTCACCATCTCCTCTCCCTTCACCACTTCTTCCACCATGATTTCTATGATCATGCCCTCCCAAAGATGAATGAGATTCCATCATAAGAATATAGGAGAGTAAGAAATAGAACAAATAAGATTTTTGACTGTTCTGAGTTCCTCCCTTCAAATATGCTTGCCGAAGTTGCTTTTCAGTGTTGTTCTACCAAATATGTCCACCCTAAGTTGTTCTCATTTCTGCTGTCGAAATCTGCTCTCGAAAGTATGAAACTGAAAAAAGATATGAATTGGGGTTTCAAGTACTTTTGTAGAGAGCCAAGGGGAAAAAATTGATAAATAGGGGGGCCAACCCTCCTCAAATGCTAGCTAGTGTGGGGAGGCTATGTGGACCCACTCCACCTGCTCCCTCCAAAATCAACAAGGTATTTTACAGCTTTATTTTTTATTTTATGCATAAAATGTTTCTATTGTTGATTAGTGCTTTATCCTACATATTATGATGTGAATCAATAAATCAAAATTTCTAATAAAAATTGGAAACTCAATTTCCATCCTAGGATGGTGATTCCAAGGGTGGCAAACTGTCTAGGATTCACTATGTATTTTAAATATTTCAGTCATTAAAATAATTATTATATTTATGCTTAATATGCATTGAAAGTATAATTTGTCTAGTAGAAATGAAACTTCTATTATATATGCTATGATAATATAAGTCACAGATGGAGGCTGGAACCTGGAAATCAATCTAATATTCTCTCTGAAATATTTCCAAGTAAATAGGTTCTCAAAATTTCATTCTTGAAAGTATATCATGTGGTTGACTATCTTCAAAATAGGTGACATATTGATCTTATGTTATATTCACTTTTCTTGAAGTGAAAATTTATGGGACTTGTTCTTCTCGTGTTCACAGGTTCAACTTATGGTTGCAAGTCACGATCAGTGGAAGAAAGTTAAATGTGTTCAATATGCAGCGTTTCCAGCTTACCATTTAGCCCTTGAGACTTTTTTCCTTACAGATGAAGGTGCCACCTTGCCTGAACTTCCCTTGAAATCACCAATAATTGTTGCATTTCCAGATAAACAACTAAGTTTAGATAAATCTATTTCTATGATACCAAGTTTTGATGTTCCTATTCCAGAACAAAAACAGTAGGGAGAAATGCAAAACCTGAAAATGTATAAGACAATGTCAAATGCCTCTACCTTAGTAGATGACCCTTTGATTGATAACAATAAAGGAGAGTCAAAACTACTTCTTACTAGTGGAGGGATGGGGCCACCTATGTCACATGTCACTAGTAAACTAGTCTTGATGGAATCAATCTTCGTCAAACGGAAATTGTTTTTAAGAAATCTTTCATATGAGATACATTTGCTTGAGTTACATTGGTACAGTGGGATACATATCCATATGAACAAAGACATTTTCTGCCAACTACTCCTTCAGGTGATTTATCTAGATTTTTAGCTTCAATAAAGGCATATTCAAATGAAATTATATCTCCTGTGGGTCCAAGTTCATATGGGGCAGTCAAGTCATATTTGGAACTTCAAGATAAGGAATTAAAAGATTCCTATCTGCAAATGGTTTCACTATTTCTGTTTCATCCAAGGTTAATCTTAATTATCAAATAACAATAGATGAGCTATCTGGGAAGGTGGCATGAAATAATCTGTCACGCCAGGCGATAACTCCATTAAGCAAAAACTGATTCGTGTATTTTATTCCATCAGGTAGGTCTATTATATACATGAGGGAGAGATTGTTCAGTTCGTCTCCCAATGATTTTTCATATTTCTCATTTATTTATTTACATATATTTACCCAATTAGAAGGATTAGGTGTCAACATTCCCCCCCTTAATCTGAAGGGATGTTGGTGAGTCCAAGCATCATTCTGAATCATTCAAGCTTTTCTCTTCCAAGCGCTTTGGTGAAGATGTCTGCAATTTTCTCATTTGTGGAACAATGATGGAGATGGATTGTTTTGGCCTCAACCTGATGTCGAATCAAATGATATTTAGTATTGATGTGCTTCGTTCGATCATGGAACTTTGGGTTCTTGGCCAAATTTATTGTAGAAGTATTGTCAATCATGAGTGGAGTTGATTGTACTAGTTTTACCTGCAAATCTTCAAGAATTTTCCTGAGCCACACAATTTCTTTTGTTGCTTCAGTTGCTGCCACGTATTCTGCTTCTGTTGTGGAATCTGCTAGAACTGATTGTTTGCGTGATCTCCAGGAGATAGCTCCTGATCCAAAACTCATAGCATATCCTGAAGTAGATACCCCAGTTTCTTTGTCTCCATCGAAGTGTGAATCAGAGTATCCAATCAAGCTGAAGTTGTCCACCTGTGTATAGTTGATTCCAAAGTCTTGAGTTCCCTTCAAGTACTTTAGAACCCTTTTTGCAGCAGACCAATGTCCCTCACAAGGCTTTTGCATAAACTTAGAGAAGATTCCAACAGCAAATGAAATGTTTGGTCTGGTAGTAGTTAGGTAGTTGAGACTTCCTACAAGCTGTCTATACTTTGTTGCATCCTCAAATTCCTTTCCTTCAATAGATGTGAGCTTTAAGTTTTGTTCCATTGGAGTAGTAAGAGGATTACACTCTGTCATGCCAAACCTGTTCAACAGATCTCCAATGTATTTATTTTGAGAAAGAAATATGGACTTTGGATGTTGGGTTACTTAAATGCCAAGATAGTAATGAACATAGCCCAAGTCAGTCATTTCAAAACTTTTCCCCAATTCCTTCTTTATGGATGCAATGTAGCTTTCATTGTTCCCTGTCATCAAAATATCATATAAATATACCACAAGATATACAATTGTTTTGCCAACTTTATTGACAAATAAAGTTGCATCATCAATATCAAAATGTTTGAAATTGAGTTTTAGGAGATGCTCAGTTAGTTTTTCATACCAGGCTCGCGGTGCTTGTTTGATGCCATACAAGGACTTCACAAGTTTGCATACTTTATGTTCATGTCCTTTCACAGCAAATCCTTCAGGCTAGGACATAAAAACATTCTCTTTTAGATCTACATTCAAGAAATCAGTTTTTACATCCATTTGACGGACTTTCCAACCGTTCTGAGCTACTAGTGCAAAGAGTGTCCAGATGGTAGCCCATTTTGCTGTGGGGGAAAAAGTCTCCTCATAATAGACGCCTTCCTTCTGTGAAAAACCTTTTGCCACAAGCCTAGCTTTGTGCTTGTCAAGTGAGCCATCAGCTTTATACTTGTTCTTGTAGACCCACTTGCAACCAATTGGTTTGGTTCCTAATGGAGGATCAACTAGCTTCCAGGTGTCGTTCTTTATGAGGGCATTATACTCCTTTTGCATTGCTTCTTTCCATTAATCATGAGAAGCAACTTCTTTGAAGGAATTTGGTTCAAAATCTGTAGACAATTTCAATTCACAATCATAAGAAAAATCCATATTAACAGGTGAATTAGAGTCATCTACATCACCTCCATTTTGCCGGTTTGAATTTCTGGTTCCTGTCTTTCCAATTTCATCAGGATGAACACTTTCAAGTGGCTTTGTCACCCACTTTGGGGGACCTTTTTTAGATGGTCCAGGCTACTCCGTTGATTGAGTTGGGACAGAATCAAGATTGAGCCTCCCAATTCTATCAATTACATCACTTAAAGCATCATCCGTTGTTGGAGTTTCATGCGGGGGAGAGTGTTCTTCAGAAGAAGATTCCACATGTTGATCTAGTATAGGAATCCCCCCTTCAAGATGTGGAATCTGATTATCAAATTCTTGAAATGATTTCGGTTTTGCGAATCTATCCAAGCGATCAAGTTGCCGCTCAACAACATTGTCAGATTTGGATGATTCAAGAAAAATTACATCTCTAGATACAACAAACTTTTTATTTACTTCATCATAGAGGTGGTATGCTTTGGAGGTGTTTGAATACCCCAAGAAGATACACTTACGACTCTAGCACCAAGTTTGTTTCTATGTACCTTTGGTATCAAAGCATAACAGGTGGAACCAAAGACCCTGAGATGTTTTACCGAAGGAACATGTCCATACCACATTTCATATGGACTCTTGTTTCTTATAGCATTAGATGGAAATCTATTCTTTATATATGCAACACATAGAGCAGCATCAACCCAAAACATTATCTTTACATTCTTGAAAAAGAGCATGGATCGTACCATATTTAAGATTGTCCTATTCATTCTTTCAGCTACACCATTCTGTTGGGGATTATAAGGTACAGTTGTTTGATGTTTGATCCCATGTTGGTGCAGATAGTTGTCAAATTCATTTGATGTGTATTCTTTTCCATTATCAGTGAGAATAGATCCAATATGAGATTGTGCATCATTTTCAATCCATTTATGAAAATTCTTAAATGTTTGAAAAGCATCAGATTTGTTCTTCAAAAAATAAACCCAACACATTCTAGTGTAGTCATCAATAAATGTCATGATATATTTATTTCCATTTGCAGAAGGAACAGGCATTGGACCACATAAATCTGAATGAATGAGTTCAAGTTTTCTATGTTCTTTTGAATGTGAATCATGAAAAGACTGTTTGCTATGCTTTCCTAGAATGCAAGCATCACATTGCTTAAGTTTCCTAGGAATTGTAGGCAAACCAGCAACACCATTTTTCTTTAACAAGCGGAGACTGTCATAGTTCAAATGTCCAAATCTAGCATGCCATAATAAACTTGATGGAAGTGTACCTTCTTCATGATGAGAATTGTATGAGAAATGTTGTGCATGAGCAGAGGTTCCTTGCAGTTTGAGAAGCCTTTCTTCTTCTATTCCCCTCATGAAAAGTGAGTGGTCAGATGCTTTTCTTACCTCCAGCTTGCCATCAAACATATGAATGGAGTGACCTTGCTGGTGGATGTGGACCAAGGAAAACAAGTTTCTCTTGAGCTGTGGGAGATATAGAACATGATCTAGAAGAAAGTCTGGAAGACCAGGCAGTTTAAGCCTAATTTTGCCAAGCCTTGATGCCTTGATTTTTGATTGATCTGCAAAGTATACTGCTCTATCAACATTTTCAATGAAATATTCAAAAACATATTTTCTATGAGTCATGTGGCAGGTTGCTCCTGAATCAAGCAACCAATGATTTATCCAGGAAGCAAGTGAAGAATTAAATAAATCTTCATTTACTCCAATGTTACATTGTGCCTCAACATAGTGAGTGGATTCAGGTGCCTTACCTTTGTCTGTATCATCAGCTTTACCTTTCTGTTGATTTGTTTTTTGCTCAATTTTGTCCCATGGTAGCTTGCATGTAGAGGCATCATGTGATCCATTTCTTTTGCAGCGAATGCAGTGAAAATTTTCCTTTTCTCCTTGAGAATGTCTACCCTCCCTGCCTCTGAAATATCTTCCTCTTCCTCTTCGACCACCTCTTCCTCTTGTAGAATCTTGAGTAGGATGATTTTCTTTATGAGCAAGGCACACAGCCTTTTCAGAAGATTCAGGGGCTGTCTTCTTTCTAAAATCTTTCTCTCTTTCAGCAAATTTTTTCACAAGAAAGTCAAAGGTTATATCTTTGAGATTTCCATTTGCTTGCAATGACTCAAGATAATTGGAGTAAGTAGGATAAAGTGCCTTGAGAAAAGAGATAAGAGGAATATCCAATTCAACGTTAATGGATTTGATATCATGCATTATAGACTTTACTTCAGATGCAAGGGCAAGAGGATCATTATTTGGCAGTTCAAGAGTGGAGAGTTTAATCATGAGTTGAACAACTTCAAGTGCAGAATGTGATTCATAGAGTTCTTTCAGCTTTTGTAAGGCTTCAAAGGAAGTCGAATATGATGAAATATGGCGACTCACCTCTTCATTTATAGATGCTGCGATTAATGCATAAGCTTTGCTGTTCTTGTTTTCCCAAATGACGATCTCTTTTTCTGAGCTAGGTTGTACTGGGTCATTGTCTCCTTCTCCAACACACACTCCTTTCCACAACTCATTGAAAATGAGGGTGTGTTTTATCATCCGAGACCATTCAGGATAGTTCTCCTTGCCAGTGAGAACTATTCCCACCATGGATATGATTGAATGCATACTGTAGCAAAAGAAATTCTGTTGCAAAAATTTTACTCCTAAAAAAATATACTTCTGATGTGACTTGACAACAAACTCAAATATCAATTTACATTCATCAGGATAGAATATAATTGAATTTGGAAAAGTAAGCACCAAGAAAGGCTTATCAATAGAATAAGATGACAACCCATGAAGGAATGGATCATATGAATAGAGAAAATAACGCATACACGAAAACTCATACTTGTCCTGTTCATTTATATGTCAAATACATAGATTTACATAAAGCACAACGTTGTATGCGATATATTTTGCTACATCCTTTGCGACATCGGTGGCAATCTCGGTGGCCATTATATGATTTACAAATGAATGTCACAAAAGAATTATATGAAAATGACAAAAAACATGAAATGGGGGCGACACAAATGCGTATTGTGAGCAAGGGAAGGTAGTGGCTGGACGAGTTGATGGTGAGAATGGGTGAAACAAATGAGAACTACTGGTTTTGTTTGATGACAAAACAAAAAGTAATTCCTTACATTAACCCCACTCCCTGGCTAAAGATCTCCAACTAGTTGTTGAAGAAGCTTGCTGATCTCACGCCGCCTAAGTTCCGAGACTTGCTGCAATGAAAGCTTTAACCATATTTAACAACTTCAAACATATACTCAACTACATATCAAACTGAAGTTCGAGTGCTGATTTGGACAGATTTTCGAAGAGAATACCTCTCCGTTTTTGTAATTTAGGCTAAAACTTACAGCAGACTCAATTTTTTCTCCCGAAACACACATCACATCTGACTGTCAAAAAAATTCACCCAAAATACAGTTAATCACCATGGTTTGAAATCAAACTTCACCTGACACAGATGGAACTGTTGCCTCGGTCCACAAAAAAATTCGATTATTTACGGCTAATGGATATTTAGAATGAATGAGTTGAGGTTCCTCTACACCGATACCGCTGTGCTGTTTGATAAGGTTTGTTTAGGAGAATGGCAGCAACATTCAAGGAAAGCAGCTTAACAGCAGCAGGCTTGACAGATGGTGTAGGCTTGATAGAAAAGGTCAGACAACTGACACCAACAATTATATGGGCAGCGAATTTATGAAACGTTTATGGACAGAGAGCGTAGGTATGGCAGATAGAACGCAGGTAGTGTTGGACAGGAATTCAGGCACTCAGTCACTGAATTATATGGAGAGAAGAGAAGCAGATAAAGGAGTTACAAGGCACAAGAGCTAAAAATGGAGCTGGCTCTGATACCATGTCAGGCCAGGCAATAACTCCATTAAGCAAAAACTGATTCATGCATTTTATTCCATCAGGTAGGTCTATTATACATGAGGGAGAGACTGTTCAGTTCATCTCCCGATGAATGTTCATATTTCTCATTTATTTATTTACATATATTTACCCAATCACAAGGATTAGGTGTCAACAGAATCAAGGAGTAGCAGAAAAGGAAATGAAGTCCAAGGTTTTTCTAGATGAGCAACTTTTAGGGTACAGGAACCAAGAACAAGTTTTCTCTAAAGAAGACTTTTCGCCTTCTCCTTCTGATCATCAAAGAATATTGATTTTGTTATCAAGTCACTATGTGTTGAAGGGGATAATATGTGGGCATTCACAACTCTTTCACATCAAGTACTATGGCAGTTTTGAAAAGACACTAGGAAGGTACCTCCAGGATGATTTTTTTGAACAAGTATATTTTTTCTTCATGTATTTTCCTTCTTCTATAATTTTCAAGAAGATTTTTTCTTCATTCCTATTTCTTCTTATGTTGTTTTTTCTTTCTATCTTGTAGACTATGAATTTACACAGTAATAATCGATAAATTTTGATGTAACAAAATACCAAAAACATGAAGAATTCCCGCTGTCATTTATGTAATGAACCCTCAGAAGCACATGTTCTATGCTACACACACCGTCAGGGAAACCTCATGATGTTGGTAAGATAGTTACCTTTATTGTTGACATTACCTAGTGAATGTGAAGGAAAAATATGGATGTGGCATATGTGCTTAAAATGTGCACGAAAAGATGGAGTTTCAGAAGCAACCCGATGAGTAGTCATGTTTGATGTTTCATGGGGTTTATCCTTTGGAAAATTCCTAGAGCTTAGTTTTTTTGATGATGTTGTAGCAAGTAGAGTTGTTAACTGTGGTCATTCATTACATTGAGATGCCTTCAATTTTATGGGTATGCCACTGAATTCTACTGCTTTATATTTATCAATCAATTTTCATATTTTTTTTTTATTGACCTTGTGATATCGTACATAATTTATGTCACTCATGATTTTTCCAGAGTACCCATAATTGTGTATGATAGTTAATGGATATTCCATATTAATATATTGGACCTCCATTGTTCCCAAATTCAATGTGAGAGGTTTGACAGTGTGATTGCATGTTTCTGATATTCCTCCATCAATGTTGTGTCTCTGCATTTTCCACCCTCAAAACTAGAGTTCCATGATCCACATCAACAAGATTGGTTCAGAAAGGAAGCTGTAGAGGTACTTTATGATACAAATTGTACATATGGGTAGATGTTTGTTTATTAATTTATATGCCTATCATACCTACTGCATATGACCCCCCAGATCCAAACTAATTTGCATTTTGATGCAAATGTACAAGTTGCAGATAAAGTGGAAATGCTTTTTAGAGAGGTTTTTAACTTGCTCTGTTAGATAGGAAAAAAATTCACCACATCTAGATCCTTTTGTTATGGTATTAAGGTTACTAAATCAAGGAGGCAAATTGCATAGCTTGAAGGAATTTTTCATAAAGACATAGTTGAATTTGAGGTGATATTATAGATGTATATAAAAGATGTTTAGTATACTTTAGGTTGTATAACATGATATTATGCTAGAGTAATATTTCTACTTAATGAATATTTCCATATTTGTTTATAGAAATTTCTTAGTTGGAAATAATTTCTTCTTAGAGTGATTCATTCTTTTTATGCAACCTAACAAATTCAAACAAGGTTTTTTGCAAGAAGCCATCATTAGTGGTGGGAAATTTGGAAGACTTGTTGCTAATATTTCAAAGCTAAACAGTATAAGGCGTCTTCTTCTTTATGAAGCCTATGAATAAGATCATTGTCTTTGCCATTATTCATAACTGTGTCATATATACTCACTGTTTTTTACTTTTTGGCATGCAAAACGGCCTTTTAAAGGCATATTTTTATGTCGTCACAACATATTTACATGATTCACAAGGTGAGAAATCAATCTTTAGTGTAATTTCAAATTTTAGGTTTTATAAGTATAGGTCATTTATAGGCTGTAATTGTCTTCAAAGTTTCACTTCCAATTGAGTATTCAACTGAACATATTGAGTATCTTATACGTAACTATTTTTCCCTCCACCCACTTTTCATCACTTCGATAACCATTAAGTAGGGACTTGCAACTTTGATGTTATTTTGCTTGTTTAGAAAAGATTTGCCAATACTTAAATACAAAGTTTTATAATTTATTGCTAGTTTTATAATTTACAATTTATAAAGTTTCAAGGTCTAAATTTTTAAAGTCTAATTCTTTAAAGGGTGCTAGCTCAATGGAAGAGAACATGCTTTACAAGCAGGAGGTTGGTGGTTCAATTCCATCGTGCCCTAATATTCATATGGAATGATGATGATCAATTTTTGGTGAAAAATCTCTTTTGATCATCACAAATGAGATTATGGTGACATTTTTCGACCCTCACCAAAATATGAAATGGTGACGGGCAACGAACGTCGCTATTATATATATTATATATATATATATAGTGATGGTCATGAAGGTCCATCACAATAAATTATTGTCATTTATATGAAATGGTGATGGTCACTATCCGTCATTATAATCATTATTCATAGCAGACCTTGAATGTCACCACAACACCTGTACTTTTGGTGACGTTCAATTTTTTGGTGACAAAAGCTAAGGCTCGTCACCATTGCTCATATGAAACAGTGATGGTCACTACTTGTCACTATAAACCATTATTGGTGACGTGCCTTGAATGTCACCACAACACTTACACTTTTGGCAACGCCACCTTTGGTGACGTTGAATTTTTTCGTGATAGAGGCTAAGGTTCGTCACCATTGCTCATATGAAATGGTGACGGTCACTATCCGTCACTATAAATCATTATTGGTGATGGACCTTTAATGTCACCACAACACCTACACTTTTCATGACACTGCCTTTGGTGACATTCAGTTTTTGGTGACAGAGGCTCTTTTGACCGTCACCAATGAGCTTATGGTGACATTTTTTGACCCTCACCAATGACCTTTTTTCTTGTAGTGGATATATATGTAAGTTATGATGTTTGGTGGAACAATTCTTGGAATCAAGTGAATAGCATGATCATGATCATGAATAGGGAGAAGACCTTTGGGAGTCTCAAATACCTTGGAATGATTGTCTAGGACTCTTTGGAGATATGGAGAAATGAATGATTTATATGTTTTAACATCAAGTGAGCATAATTGTGCAATTACGCCTCATTTTCATTTCTTCAAAATCGTTTTCATGCCATTAGAGTTGATTATATTACCCGGTTTCCTTGTGATACACATTAATTTAGTTTCAATTCCTTCCCAAACAAATTTCAATATAATTTCTTGAAAATTAAAAGTTATCGTCTCTAAATATTGTAACCATTTGACAGCTAATACAACATCATCACCACCCATTGGAATGGAAATCATTGAACTATTTAATATATATTCCCCCATGGTTAGATTTATATTATGGAACTTCCCTTAGAATTTATAGTTCCTCCATTTGCAACCATCAATTGACACTTTTGTGCTAGATATAAAAAGAAATTCAATTCCTTGACTATCTTACAATAAATAAAATTATGGGTACCACTTGAATCAATCAACATTAAAACCTTTTTCTTCTTAAATACCCTTTTATCTTAAGAATTTGAGGAGTGGTAATTCTCGCAAATTCATTATAAGATATTGTCAGATTCATTTCTTCTTCCTCTAAGGTTGGTTCCCAGTGTGTATCCTCTCATTTTGATGTTTCTTTTTCCTTTTCTTCCTCCTCTTCACAATCTATGTAAAAAATTAATTCTCAGCACACTTATGACCTTTAGTGAATTTGCTATCAAAACAATGACAAAGCCCTTTTGCGTGATTTTCCTCCAGGTTTTGTGGTGTAAAACTTGTAGGTTTTGGGAGACTAGAAGCAACATCACTTCCATGTTTATAGTTGTGAGTGGTATACCTCATTGTTTCCATAATTTTGCTTTCAACTTTTCTTGCCTCCCTGGATGCATTTTCCAATGAATTAGGTTCCCAAAGGTGAACCTCATGTTGGATTTTATCCTTTAAAGTCCCTATGAATACATCAATAATATGCTCCTAAGGAATATCTGTTACCTTTTCAACCTTTGGAATACCTCAATGTGCTCTTCCATTAAACCCTTTTGTTTGAGATTTATTAATTGGCTAAAGAAGGTATTGCTATTTGTATCCTCATAATGTGTTATCAATTCTTCCATAAAAATTGTCCAAGTCACAATTTATTTACTTTAACAAAGCCATTGATACCACACAAACTGATTGGATTCTAAATATAAAAGTGAAATGCATACATTTTGTGTGTTTGGCACATCACGCGAATCAAATAATTGCTCCATCGGTAGTATCCATGTAACCAGATCCTTGCCATCAAACTTCCTCATATGGACCTTTGAAATATGGTTGATATTCAATTCTAAGTTAGAGTATCCAAAATCATGATTCACATTCCTTTTGTTCTCATCATGAGCTTCATGGATGACCTTGTCAACATTAGGAAGCCTTTCATGTAGCAACTTTGTAAAACTTTCTTTCAAAACTTCCATATATGCTTTTAAACCTTCCATGTCCCCTTTTAAACCATCCATGTCCCATTTTAAAACATCCATGTCGCCTTTTATTTTTTCTTCCGAACCATCCATCTTAACATTCATCACTCCCAATTCATTTTTAGTTTCTCTTTGTGAGAGAGAAAATTGTTCTAGCAATTTTGATATATCATGTTGTATTTATTCTTCTTCATGCATCATAGTAGAGAATTCTGAGGGCTTAATGGGTGTAGATTTTTTTTGTTTGGGAGGAATTTTGGAATAAATTAAAGATATCTATGCTTCACTATTTCCTTTAACTCACTTCAAATTGATCTTTCAAATTAAAAATATGCAAATTTAAAAATACACACCAAGTTTTAGAACTTGATTTTGAGCTTAGTGATAAGGTTGACCTTGAAAATATTGTATATTTGTGATTTTGGCTTTCCAAAGTCTGAATTTTTGTTTTGTGATATCCCTTTGTACCTTGTTTCCAGCCCCACCTATTAGAATAAGATTGGATTCTTCAATATAAAGATATGGCAATTTTCCCAAGAAGGCCTGATTATGGACTAGTTTAATAGAGCTAACTTATATGGAATGCCATGTGTCATTTTTTTAACCTTCAAAACTAAAATTGATACATTGGAAACTGAAGTCTGTTTAATTTTAGGAACCTTTTATGAAATTCAAATATGATGCAAGAATGGAAAGTTATGATGATTTTAATTGGAACACCTGTTTAAGATAGAATTTTGGAGCATGCAGAAACCATAAATTCCTTGGAGCATATCTCCAAAAATATAGTGAACCAACATCTTGTTGTGTGTGGAGCATGATTGTTCATAGGTCTTTGTTTCAGCTGGATGTATACTCCAGGAAGTTTGTACCACCCTCCACACGGGGGGGTGCGGGGGGGACTTGTCCCCCCGTAGGGGCCGATCCCTCCCAGTTGGGGGGTCCAGGGGCCAGCGGTCCCCCGGCGGGGGCTTGTGGGTAGCGCCCCCAAAGCTAAAAAAGGATGTAAAATTGCCTTGTAAAATATAGTAATTTCTAGTCAATCTGGGTCATTCATTAGGTAGATGATTTGATGGTAGAAATTATGTTTAGTTTAGGGTTTTTTGCCCTAGAAGGCAACCCCTCTCTTTGTATGAGGGTATTGTATTTGAGGCTGTGTAATAGATGTGTATTCTGTGAGCGAGAAACAGAGAGGTGAGACTGTGTGAGAAAATAGAGGATATTACAGCGGATCTGCTGTAGGTTGTGTCTCTTCATTTTGTTGGATAATAGAAAGGAAGGGTTGGCTGTTCGGGGTGGATGTAGCCCAAACTGGGTGAACCACGTATATCTGTGTCTCTCTTATTCTATGCGATTTTTGTGTTTATATTTCTACAATATTTTATGTGTTCCATTGCTCCATAATATATAATTTTCTAACACATCTAAAATATTTACACTATGTTCATCAATATGTCATCTCCATGTGCTCAAAATTTTAGCTTCTGATGCATTGAAAAAGATGTTATATAAAAAATTCCATGATGACCTGTTTGAAGAAGCAAAACCTAGGATCCAAAGCTTTAATACCAAATTTTATGTAACCAAATCACAAAACAACATAAAATATAGATCAACAACTTGAAAATAACCCTCTTAGAGGGGGAAACTTCCTTTATATTACATAAATAAATAATTCTTGGATGATACAAATTATAGGACCTCCTTGGTATATGAGGGAGGCTAAAGGGTCACAATATAATCAAGACCTACATAACGAAAATAATGTAAGGGAACAACAATAACATTAGTGTGCTTCTATGGGGCACAAAAATAACAATATGGGGGCTACAGGGGGAAAAAAGATAACACTATGGGGTCTACACTAGTATTAAGGAGACCTAACATTTCATGATTGAGTTTTATTTGGGATTTTACAATTTTTTGAAGTATGGAATTCTTAAAGTAGTAAGGGAATCACAAAAGGAAGAATGTACATGGGGTTCTAAATTCAAATTTTATATGCATGATTCCCAACAAAAAGGAGTGACAATCCTTCAATGATTGTATACCTATTTCTTATTGTAATATAATCTACAAGTTGATTATGAAGATCATTTATTTAAGAATTAAACCAATACTAAGTGATATCATCTCAAAAGAGTAGCTTAGATTCATCCAGAACCATCCAATTCATGACGTGGTGGCTAGATTTCATGCACTCCATCAAAAATAAAAATTTCACTACCATATCTATTAAGTTAGACCTGTCAAAGCATATGACAAGGTGAACTGGAGATACAATTATATGTGTTGATTTAGTTAGGGTTCAATCTACAATTAGTCAATTATATGATGGCTTGCATATCTACTATTAACTTCATAATATTAATAAATGGCCATCCATGAAATTTTTTCAAGGCTTCATTTTGTTTAAAGTAGGGTTACCCATTGTCTCCCCTCATATACTTATTGGTTATAGAATCACTTAGCAAGTTGATTCAACAATCCATAACTGTTGGAGATCTAAAGGGGGTGAAAACATCATCACAGGTTCAAATATCTCACCTTCTTTTTGTTGATGATATTCTCCTTTTTGTGTATGGCTCAATTCCATATATTTGTGTTCTGAAACATATCCTAGAAAAAATGGAGCTAATCATGGGAATGAAAAAAAACATGGAGAATATGATCCTCCATAATAATATCTCTCCTATTGTTAAATAATTCGATCCATAAACTATCGTGGATATTCCACTAGACAGTTCGTCACAACATATCTAATAATATTATATTAAAATTTTGAATTTTTCCACTATTACAATTTTATTAAACTTCTAAATTTGTAATTTTAACTATAATTAGTGCACTCATGCGAAAGGAAATTATGCAAAAAATTAGAGAATGACAAAATAAGCTCACACACACATAAGACACAAGATATGCTCTGGGAAACCCTTTCGGGAGAAAACACAGCTGGAAGGTGAGGCTGCTTGGCTCTCTTTGTCTGTCTAGAAATAATGCTATAGGTACAAAGAAGTAATTACTGTGGCCCATGGGATGCTACAGTGCATAAATCATCTCTGTGTGCTCTACCTCATATCTCTCATGGTTATATTTTCTTAGCTATGGAACAAAATGCTCTGGAAATAAATGGAATTCCTCTTCCTACTAGTGGCCTAGTTATAACACAACCCAATAACCTACTAGTGGTTAATTTTGACTACATCAACTCTTAATTAGAATTATAATATAGGCTCTTCTAGAGTCTTTTACATCACAAACATGTGGATAGCCCCTTTTCCATTAATAATGGAGGCTGATGCGACATCCTCCCGAACTATAGGTGTCAAAACAAGAAGGGCAACTTCTGAGTGGCATAAATTTTACATATAGACTCCAATTGACGCGCTTCTTGCATCATTGGAAAGATATCTTTGTGTAGAATAGCATGAAAAGGGGTCACGCTAAAGCGACAATTTTTTACTCCCAAAAAACATCATTTGATCCTCAAAACACTCCTGGAAGGTTTCAAACCTCATTTTGCCAAATTGGGTCTCGCCGGTAAGAACGGCCCCGTGAGTTGATTCGTCCACTTTTTCCACTCCAAATGCATCTAGATGGATGAAAAACAATATAATCATCCAATCCAGTTCACACCTCCCCATTTTGGGAGGCTTTTGGTCCCAAATATATATATATATATATTTTTCTTTTTTCACAAGGTCGAGTACTCATATATTAAAAAACTGTGCGCGCTAGAGCTGTTACATAGGATTCGAGGATAGCAGTCCCCAATGAGGTCCAAAATCGGGACGCAGCCCGTGACTTCTGTAAGATTAAATTGAAAAGAAAATGCTGGAAAAGATACCTACTGTATTGTCTTACAAACAACCCATCTATGAGCTTTACTTTACTGTTCATTTAACTAACATCAAAGCCGATTTTCTTCAACTTTCCTCTGTTCATCTCTTTGTTCCTCTTTTCGACTTGCCTCGGTGGATGCCACCGCCTGAATGCTGTCCATGAGTTGCTTGAAAGGTCGATAGCCTCCTCCAGAGGTTGACACTTCACCTTGAGTTCCTCGATTTCCTTTCTCTGCTTGGCCTGCTTCAGGATCGTTCCTCAGCTTTTTGTGATGTTTAAAAAAAGGAGCAATCCCGAACTCATAATCAATCCTAGGCAAATGGATTTCCTTGTTGCGCTGCGCCTTCCTGGGTTGCTTGATGAGTATTGCTGTCATGACTTGAAAGTGGCTGATTAGAAAACAGAGATTAAATATAAGCCATGTATTATACCTGAGGACGGCAGGGGAGGGGTACAGAGCTCCCAAAATCTTAGAGGAGGCGATGGGGAAACGAATGGGGCTCAGAAATCTGGGTGCGCATTGGAGAACCAGGCTTCGAAGCCTCTTTAGCTGTGGCTGGGGCTGCAAAGCTTGAGTGAGAAGAACACTCTGAGGAGCAGGAATATGAAGGGAAGGGGGGAGCCATACTGGGGAAGGATCCCTGAAAGAAGGAGCACAGTCTGTATAAGAAGGAACAGAATGATGGATCGCTGACTGAAAAGAGGATCCCTGACCAAAGATCCTGAAGGGACGATTGCCATTCGAGCCAGGGGGGAGATCACGAACGGGGCTGGACTCGAGAACAGAGGAGGAGGGCGGCAGAGTGTGAGGGGAGTGATGATCTTCCAAAGACTTTCTGAAGGGGTGGATATTGATCTGACAATACTCAGAGGGACTTTCCTGTTGGCCTAAAAGACTTCTTGATGGATTAGGGAATTTCTTTGTCATAGATTGTCTCATTTTCTCTTACCTGTCCTTGTTGTTGATTTACCGCCTTGTTGGCAATGGAGTCCGCTTCTGCGTTATGCTCCCTCAACACATGTCTGAAGGTGACCTCCCCCAAACTTCGGATGTTTTCTGTGATCCGCTTTCTGATGTTGTTGAGGCCTTCTCTATTAAAGTCTTTGTCATTGATCATTGCAGAGATTATGATAGCCGAGTCCCCGAATATAATTGGGTTCTTTAGATGCCAGTTGGAGAGGATTGTGGTGCCGAGGAGGAGACTATAAGCTTCGGCTGCGTTGTTCGAAGTCGTTCCCAATCCCCATTCATAACTGCAGATGATTTTTCCTTCTTTGTCTTTGATTATTCCTCCTGCTCCCGCAGCTCCGGGATTGTGCTTCGATGCTCCATCAAAGAACAGAAGTGGGCGGTCTTTCTTGCTTATCCATTGCCTTATTTCATCCTTGGTTCCCCTGAGTTTCCAGTTGGCCTTTTTCTGAAAAGCTTTCTTCTGTGTTGAAGTTTGCTGAGCATGGTTCACATTGAAGTTGTTATACCAATCCCGTTCCTCTTGTGCCCAGGTGAGCTAGTTTGGGGGTGCTATGTAATTTGCACTTACTACCTCCGAGATGTTTGCTATAGTTTTGGCTATTACGCTGTCCATTTTAGGCCTTTTATTTTTGAAAACATATTTATTCCTTGCGAGCCAGAGGTTCTAGCATAGTGTGGCTGGGATACACTTCCAGATTCTTGTAATATTATTTTTGTCCTTCATAGAGTATGGATAGGCTCTTTTCCAATTCTTCTGGAGGTTATGCATCTGGTCAGGGGGTCCTCTGATGTCCAAGGGTCTCGTTATGCTGGTCCAGCAACCTTGAGCGAACGAGCAGAGAAGGAAGGAGTGCTGAAGAGACTTTTCCTTCTCTCTAGTGTACCATTTAGCTTTTCTTAGAAATTGTCCCTTCAACCCAATTTGCCAAAGGCCATGTTGCCGCTGTCTAGTAGTTATGGACCTCTTTTGAAAAACTGTATCTTCTGTCAACTCTACCTAAGCATCTGGTGCCATATCCACCATAAATGGTAGGACTTGTTCCTCTTCCTGATATAGCATGGAAGGCTTATAGAGTTTCAAATCATCGACATTCACAACTGAGTAAATGCACATATACGGTGGTAAACATAGTAAATAGGCATTATCACCCACCTTTTCGAATATCTAAAAGGGATATACCTCAGAGCCTTGATTTTCTTACTGGGCCCCTGCAACCTTTTGTTGTTCAATTGTACACATACTCTATCTCCCACCTTGAATGATTTATATATTATGTGTTTATCATGCCCAGCCTTATACTTATCCTATGACTTTTGCAGTGTTTCTTGTGCTTGTAGATAGATCTGTTTGATCTTCTCTATAAAATTTTTATCCTCAAAACATCTCCTATAATATATTCCCTCACTCCTCCTTACTACCCATATGAAATATGCAAAGGTGTAGGTAGAAAATATCCAAAAAAAGTTTTAAATGGGGACTCTCCTATAGAAGTGTGGATTGCTCTGTTATAAGAATGTTTTATATATACCAGAATTTCATGCCAGGTGTTCATATGCTTTTGGTTAGATCCCTTGAGAAGTTGCACCAAATTCCTATTGACTACATATGTTTTCCTATTTGTTTTTGGATGGAATGTTGTAGATCTCTTGAACTTCACATCCATCTTCTTCCATGATGTAGTCCACAAGGCACTGATAAATCTTGTATCCCTGTCTAAAATGATGCTCCTTTGTATCCCAAAGTGCACCCAGACTTGTCCAAAGAAAAAGTTTGTTGCTTCTTGCCCACTGATGGTCTTTTTAGAGGGCATTAAAACACACATCTTGCTGAACCTAACAACTACCATGAATAGGTAGTCATGTCCCTTCCTATTTGTTGGTAAACCTCCCACAAATTCCATGGAAATTCTTTCCCAAGGACGAGTAGGTACAGGTAAGGGATGATATAAACCTTGTTTCCTATTGCTAGTCTTATTGGTACAACAAAACATGCATCCTCTTATGAACCTACCTACCTTCTCTTGCATCTTTGGCCAATAAACATACATTTTCAAGCTAGCCATAGTCTTCCCTACACCAAAGTGCCCTTCAAAATTTGAGGTGTGAGCCTCTCTACTCAGCTGCAATCACTCACCTTTAGGAACACATAGCGTATCTAGCCTGTAGAGTAATCCATCTTGGATATGGTAGTAAATAATTTTGTTTCCATTGTGCACATGACTTTGACTCTGCAACTAGTGATACACCCCCTTGAAGTCATCATCCTCTAAATATGCCTCTTTGTATGCATCATGGGTGAATGGCTCCATGTGCATAAGAGTCCCAAAAGTTATGATCTTTGATGTGGTTGTCCTCAACAACATGTTGACCAACTTGTTGCTACCCTTATTATACTTAATCGCCAAATGAAACTGTTGTAAAAACCCCATCCACTTGTAATGTTTGGTTTTTTGTAGCTTACTCTAGGCCTGAAAGTATTGTAATGGTTGGTGATCTTTGTGGAGCTGTCTCCTTTCCCATTAGATAGTACTTCCACTTCTTCACAACTTGCACTAGGGCATAGAGCTCCTTGTCATAGGTAGGGTAGTTAAGGACTGCCCCATGAAATACTTCATAATGGCAGCATACATTCCTTCCTCCATGGATCAAGATAACTCACATAGCATACCCACTCGCATATGTATACACTTCAAGGGGTTGCTACAAGTTTGGTAATGCTAGAATTGGTACTTGACTGATCTTCTTCTTTAACTCCTCGAAAGCCTTCTGCCGACCTTTTCTACATTGGAAACTCTTTCCACTTGCTGTTATGGCATGGAGTGATGTTGCTACTACTACAAATGAGGTTATGAATTTCCTCAGGTACTTTGTTGCCCCAATGAAACTCCTGACCTCAAAAACATTAGTGGCAACTTTCCATTTCATGATGGTCTCAATCTTGGAAGGATTTATCTTCAACTCTCCTCCACCAATCAGATAGCCCATATACACTGAAGACTGCTACACAAACTCACACTTCTTGAGATTTGCTAGCAGCTAGTGCTTCTTCAATGATTCTAGCACCTGCGTCAAATGTAAAATATGCTCCCCCTAGATAGAACTATATACCAATATATCATCCAAATAGACAATAACAAATGATTCTATAAAAGGGTGCAATACATCAGTCATTAATCTCATAAATGTAGTTGGTGCATTACATAGGCCAAATGGCATGACTAACCACTCATACAAACCTTTTCTGTTTTAAAGGCGGTTTTTAAGGTATCTTCTTCTTTGATTCAAACCTGGTGATATCCGGAGTTCAAGTCTAGCTTTGTGAAGTATTTTACTTGTTGCTCTTGATCCAAAAAATCATCTATCTTTGGTAGGGGGTATATGTTCTTGAGCATTATTTGTTCAACACCCTGTAATCTACACACATCCACCAAGTCCCATCCTTCTTTGACACAATGATGATGGGTGACCCACATGGTGATATACTCGGTCAAATGACACCCTATTCCAGCAGATGCTGCAACTCTTTCTTCACCTCACTTTCTTCTATAACAAATTTCCTATACAACCCAATATTTGGCGATGGGGAGTTTGGCAAAAGCTAGATCTCATGCTCCACTTCTCTCTTAGGTGGTAACCCTTTAGGCTCTCATAACACATCCTTGTATGCCTATAACAACTCCTCCAATTTTTGTTTTTGTTTATTAGTACACCCCTCTAGAGATGCCTTTCCTCTTATTGACTCCTCTTTAGACTGAATTTCTCTTAAAAAAAAGATAAAACATACTTCTTGCTGGAACTGATCAATTTCTTATCTTGGTTAGCACTTACTAGTGAAATTTGAGACTTTCCTTTATGTGCGTCAATGATGAACGATTTTCCATGCTTGATTATCCAATACTGGTTGGCTCTCCTCATGGATATTGCATCCTGCATGTACATTTCTAGACTCCCAAACATGACTATACATACATCAAGGGGAACGACATCTAGATCTACTTCATCAAGAAAATCAAGATTGATAACAAATCTAATTCTACATTGTTTTGTTACCTTCAACTCTACATCCTCATTTACCCATTCGAGTGGATATGGGTTTGGATCATCACAAACTTCTAGCCCCAGCTTCTTGTGAAGCTTTATTGTAATTAGATTTTCCTGTAATCCTTAGTCAAATAGAGCTTCAATCTTTATCTTCTTTACTTGTATCTTTATATGGAAGAGTTTGGTCATTTCTTTCTCTTCCTATTGCTGAAGGCTACTTAGATTCATCTCCTTCTACAATAATATACTGACAATCTTCTCATCCACTTCTAACTTTCTTTCAACTTGGTTTCTCAAATCAGTGGCCATGAGATTATTCCTATTAGTATCTTTCTTCTCGTTCTTCAAGTTTAGCTCTGGATGCAACTTCTAACACTTCTTCTTTGTATGGCCATTAATGTTTCAGTGGTTGCTAGGATCTTTGCAGTGGTGTGATGTAGTTGATGTGTTCTTATATTTTCCCCCTTTTTTCTTCTTCTTCCCCTCCTTATAAGCTTATTGTTGCTCCTTCTGCTTCGATCTACTTGATTTCTCTCTCTTCAAGTCTATGTTCTCCAGGTATTGTGCCTGTACACAAGTGTCGTCCACCAATTTGGGTTTGAACAACATCACTTGCTCACATAGATGGCACTGCAGACCCCACAAATACTTGAGGAGTACATATGGGTTCTTTGGAGAGATAACCAACATTATAACCATGTTTCTAAATTTTGTGGTGTACTCCTACATGCTTTGGCCCGACTTTTTCCTGAAGTAATGCTACCAGATGCACTGGTCCTCCACATACCCAATAGGATAAAACTGTGGCTTAGTGACAGTTTTGAAATCCTCACACTTAGTCACTGGAGGTTCTCCCTCCAACCTCAGGGTTTTTGTGTGGATCTCCCACCAAGTCAATGCATGGCACTCTAATTTCAGTTGCGCGAATTAGATCATTTTCCCTTCCTCGACCTGCTGGACACTGAAATAAACTTCTACTTGTTGCAACAATTGGTTCAACTTCATAGCATTGATCTCGTCATGTTATGCCTTGATATCAAATTTTTCTTCCATTTTAAACAAGGATTGATTCACGACACTCAAACTGGGTTGATCTTTTATGGGTTCTTTCTTTGGCTAGTTCTCTATGTCTTCCTGATCTCCTGATCCCCCTCCATATTTTTTCTCTACATTCAAACCCCCATCTTCTTCAAATATCCCCATCTTATTTCTTAGGGATTCCATGAAGAGATTTACATGTCGTTTTATATGCATGACTTGTTGTTCGAGCCATGAAAACCTCACCTCTACACGGTCATGAAGTTCATTTACATATTCATTGGCGATGATTAAGGTTTCACTATTTTCGATCTCGCAGATCTGTATCCTTGCAATATCCACAAACCAAAAGAAACTTGTTCTTATACCAAATAATCTGTAAAATGTCATGGATATTCCATTGGACAGTTCGTCACAACAAATATGATAATATTATATTAAATTTTTTGATTTTTACACTATTACAGTTTTCTTAAACTTCTAGATCTATAAATTTAACCCTAACTAGTGCATGCATGCGAACCAAAATAATGTTGAAAGGTAGAGAATGAAAAAAAGTCACACGCACACACATAATAACCCTTTCGGGAGAAAACCTAGCTGGAAGGTGAGTCCACTTCATTCTCTTTCTCTGTTTGGAAATATGGTTGCAGGTACAAAGAGGTAATGTTTGTGACCTGTGGGATGCTACAGTGCACATATCCTATTTGTGTGCTCTACTCCCTATCTCTCTTGGCTATCTCTTCTCATCTATGGAACAAAATTCTCTCAAAAGAAATGGAATGCCTCTTCCTCCTAGTGGCCGGGTTATAACACAACTCAATAGCCTATTAGTGGTTAGTTTTGACTACATCAACTCTTAACTAGATTTACAATATAGACACTTCTAGAGTATTTTACATCAAAAACACGTGGCTATCCCATTTTCCATGAATAATGGGGGCTGACACAACATCCTCTTGGACTATAGGTGTGAAAATAGGAAGGCCAACCTAAGTGACATAATGTTTGCATACAGACTCTGATTGATGCGCTTCTTGCGTCGTTGAAAAAATATTTGTGTAGAATACCATGAAAAGGTGTAGTGATAAAGCGATAATTTTTTACCCCCAAAAAACATCATTCAATGCCTCAAAATTCTCTCAGAAGGTTTCGGACCCCGTTTTGCCAAATCGGGTCTCGTCAGTAAAAACGGTCCCGTGAGATGATTCCTCCACTTTTTCCACTCCTAATGCATTAACATGGATGACAAGAAATATAATGATCCAATCCAGATTAGAATATTTGGTTGATTGTTTTTCTTTTCATATATTAGAACTATAAGATGGTTTCAAGTAATTAGGGTTATATCTTAAGCCAAATGATTTCAAAAGAGAAGATTGGTTATGATTGATTTGAAAGATTGAAGCTAGGATATATGTATGGGTAAATCAACTCCTCTCCAGATTCAGAAGACTGATATTGATAAAAATTTTAGTGGAATGTGTTCAACTTATGGGCATCAATTACACCCATTACAAAATGTATTATATAGAATCAACAAAATATGCCTAAAATGTTTATGGGTCGGAAACAAGCAATCATATGGTATCCCACTAGTTAACTGGAGTACAATTTCACATCCCAAAATGATTGGAAATTGGGGATTAAAAGAGGTAAATATTTTTACAAATTGCTAGCAACCAAGAGCCTTTGGAGGCTTTTGAACAAAAAATATTTACGGGGATAGAATATGAACATAAAATATTTCACAGGGAAATCACAGTTAGAATGGATTTGTTGCCCTAGAAATTCTCATCCCTCCTCTTCTATAATTTGGAAATCCCTTTGTGATTCCTTCCCTATCATAGGAATTAGGGTTGCATGGCATGTGGGGAATGCAAAATGTGTTTGTATCGGGATACATATGTGGATTGGTTCCTGGAACCAATATACACTTTCAAAAAATATAATCACATCTTATATTCAATGGGTGTGTTTTCACTAGCTAATACTAGGAATAGGGATGTTCAGGCATGCAAATTCTAGGGTTAGAAGTTGGAAGAGGATTTGGATTTTAATAATATTGAATCCAAGCAATGGAAAATTTATGCCAACTTAATTGCATTAATTATGATCAGAATCAATGACTAAGACGATGAAAGATTGACATTGTCAAAGATCCCAACCCTAGGGGAATATATAACTACACTAGGCTATCATGTCGAGTTTGAGGCAATGGTAAGAGGGGAAGTTTTTTGGTTGTGTAAATTATTGTGGAAACACAAAGGCCCACTGAAGTGTACAAAAGCACTATGGTTAGCTTTGTCAAATAAACTACTCACATGGGAAAATGAATTGAAGAGAGGATGGATAGGTCCCAATCACTATCTATTATGTATAAATGATGAGGAAATGGTTCCATGCTTGATCATCAATTTTACATATGTTATTTAAATTCAGAGTATGTTCTTAACTAAATAATCACCACACACCACATCATGGAAAAATGCTTCCCCTTCTGACTATTTCAAGGAATGGAGTTAAGATGTATCTGTCCAAAATTACCCTATCTTCCCAACAGTATGGGTTCACTCGATTTGGTGGGAAAGGAACATGTAGATATTTTAAGAAAAAATATCCTATATGAGGTGGTTATGTCTATGATCAAGCCTCAGGTGAATATGCATAAAGATACCCCCCAATAAGAAACCCATAAATCTTCCCATGCCTCCACTGAAGGAAGATATGGCCTGGGGCTATTTTGATGGAGCTAGCCATGGTGATCATCCATTCTATGGCTTGGGTGGTATTATATATATAAAAAACTAGCTCATTAAACATATTCGCTATTGCCCAAGAAGGGGTTCAAATACAAAGGAAAATATTCTAAACTTTGGGCATTGATATATGTGGCTAACTATTTCAAGGTGTGAAAACTTAAAATTTTTGGTGACTCCCAAATAGATGTAGACCGGTTCAAGAACAAGATTTTGATCATAGGTCCCCATCTATATCACATCTAAAGAGAAATTGAAATTGAGGCTATAAAGATGGAGTGTTTCATAGAAAAACACATTTTAAGGGAATTGAACACTATTGCAGATTGCCTCTCCAAAGAGGAATTACAAGTTTGACTGAGATCTCTTGAGATAATCAAATTTCTTGATGATCAAGAAATGGAAGATATAGTCATATATTTTCAGGCATAATGAAGTAGAATAATTAAATGCATAGCTCAGTTGATGGACCCATATTTCTTTCGACCAATAAATCTAAATAAATGTAAAAAGAACCTAAAGGGTGGTGTTTATTGATTACCTCAAACATATATATTTTTTGGAAAAAAGTTTAAAATAAGACACTTAAAGCTTTCATGATGTATGTGTTCACTAAAAGAAACGTCTTTTCCTCGTGTGTGTGTGTGTGTGTATGTATTACATTAATACTATTTTTAAATTAAAATAATATTAATAATACTAATATTAATATATAATATTTTTAAATAATAAATTCATATAATAATACATAAAAATAATTATTTTTAACTTATATATAGTAAAAGTTTAAAAAATAAGACACTTAAAGCTTTTCATGATGTATGTTTTCACTAAAAAAAAAATTATTTTCCTGTGTGTGTGGTGTTATGTATTTTACAATTAATACTATTTTTAAATTAAAATAAAATTAATAATACTAATATTAAATATAATATTTTAAATATAATAAATTCATAATTAATATACATAAATAATATTATTTACTTATAATAATAATAATAATAATATCCAATTTAAGTCACAATGAACCAACATCAAAATTGTGGTATGAGACCCCCTTATTGTATTCATTGATAAGCTACACTCTTCTAACACTTCATTCTTTCTCTCGAGGATTGAATTTCACTACTAACCCATACCTAAACATAATTTAATATGGCTAATGTAATTCTTCATAATTATTTTAATGTATAGAAAAATATATTTTAAATGTATCTTTTAGTTTTTTCAAGTAAAAATTATTATTTTTTAAAAAATATCTTTTTGAACACACAAGTTATTAATATATTTTACAAAAGTAAAAAAATATTCTTTCTCAAAGAAGAACTTATAGGTAAGAAAATTTAAAAAAATATAATATAATTGTTATTAATATTTTTGGATTCCCCTCTTAGATTTAGAACCTTTCATTTGACCTTAAAGTGAGAGGCAAGACCACTAAGGTGAAAATGGGTGCCTTGCTAAGTAGTTCTCTCTAAATTATTACCTATGGGACTTAATATTTCCTTCATTAAGAGTTTAAGAAACAATATGTGGCTTTATGGAAGTTTGTATTGTTTGTAATTTATTTTTCCTTCTTTAATTCATCTACCATCAACCCCTTGTTTCAATGACTTTCCTTGATGCAAACTTGATCAGGAGCTCAGGACCAAGTGTCGTAAAATGGTAAAAAATTAAAGTGCTCAGAACTGGTTCAAACCTAAACGACCGGATAGAGTCCGTCCTCCTGATTCCGGCGCCACAAACGGTTCAAAAAACGGTCTCCGTATGCAGAAGTTATGCCAAAAACAAAATCGCCCAATGACTCTTAATTTTTGAATTTTTTTCAAAAAAATTAAAAAAAAATATTCCATGGAATATTCTAGGGAATATTCCATTTTGGACAGCAAATTGCAGGAAGCCACATAGCAAGCTCAAAGGCCGCCATGTGGCCCAAGGTGACGTCAACATTAATGGGCGCATATTAAAACTTGTTGGTTGGCAATGGTGAGGTTTGAACCCATGACCTCCTAAGCACCAACCAAATGCCTTACCATTGCACCACGCGGCAGCACTTGTTAGTGGGCATGGAGAAACAACTTATGAAGTTTAAAATTCATTTGGGTGGGGCCCGAAATGGGCCAGCGCCTAAGTGGCCAGCCCCTAATACCATGTGACTACACGCCCATAACCGTGGGCCAGAACACTAACCGCCAACGCACTATTCAATGCAGCTTAACCACCGCCGGAAAACGCTCACATGCAAACTGAACTGGCAGTCCACTAATGGTTAATGCGCAGTTAAGATGGCGAAGTTTTTGGGCGGGCTTCCAAATTTGGGCGGACCCGCCATAATTGGCGGAGTTAACTGGACTCCAACTAAAGTTAGATGGAGTCTTTTTAGGACCAGATGGCAGTTGGGAGTAAATGGCCATAACTTTGGCTAGGAAAGTCCTTTTTGGATGATTTTGTTTTTGATTTTGGGTCTCTTCAACCTTCTGAAGCCATTGACATAGGTTTCACAGTCATCTGAGGTCATTTGCAAGTGATTTTGCTTCATGGAAGTTCCAGGAGCCTCTAGGGCCAAATCAGTTTGGGAGCTACATTGGGAATTGTACAACCATTGAATGTGGAACGAAGGTCATTTCTAAAGGCTTTCAGCATTCTGAATCCATTTCTATAGCTAGTTTTGTCTGTTGAGGCATTCTTCTCACTGTTTAGCTTCAGGGAAGCTTTCAGGGCCACGAGGGTCATTTCAGTGCTTGAGCTGTTTGGGGGCTATGTTCATCCATTTTTGGTGATTCAAAAGCCTATGCCTACTATTTTCGACCTTTTGAGTCTAATGGTAGAGGTTTCAGAACCCATTGAGGTCATCTTCACCTCAAAATTCTCCATGCAAGTGTAAAGAGCCACCAGAGCCAACTGGGGAAAGTACTGTATAAGGTACAATTTCACTGTTTAGTGCTTGGGAAAGAGCATGTTTAGCTAATTCCTATCTTCTGATTCTGTATTTACAGTCATATATGTCTTTTGAGACACTCATATTCTTGTATTATCCTTTATAGCATTTTTAATACAAGAGGACAAGCCTAGTTGGAGAGGCTTGGTCCAACAGATGTAGCCCAAAAGGGGTGAATTGCTTTATCATTTTGATGTCTTTATTTGTTGAAGATGATATGCTAAAAAAAATTGATATAAAGTGTTAAACAAAAAATATACATAACTTGAATACACACATAATCACCTATTCAGCTACATAAAGTTTTTTGTTTTCCCGTAAGAAAAAGTCGTAATTTTATTCATGTTGATAAAATTACATTTTGTAGATGCTTAAAGCATATGCATATGGCTATTCCTGTATTAATAGGCAGCGAATAGAAATAAAAACACACAGGGGCAAAAAAAATGTGCTGAAGCACAGGAATACAACAAAAATAATAGAATAAATCTTGTCTACAGGCCTATATTTTCCTTCCTTTTTTCTTCTCTACTTTACGCCAACCTCCAACGTTGGGAGTGGGGACAATTAAGGAAATTTGGTTTTCCTCTGTGTACACTGGTTGTTCTTTATCCGAGTCCGATCCTTTGGAGCCATGTGCTCGTTTGGCTCCGCTTATTTCCAGCTGTAATTCTTGTTGCCGTACCATGTTATTTGACTCCAATTTGGGCTCTTCGGTGTTCTCCTCCATCGTTTTTTCCTGTCTTTTCTGTTCATCTGTAGGATCCATGTTCAGTGCTTCCTCCTCCAGTGGTTCGATGTGCTACCAACCTTTTGGTTTTTTCTGTTGTTTCTTGTTTCCTTTAGGCTCCCTACTAGACAGTGGACATGCATATTGAAGGTGCCCTGTCTGCAAGCAGCTGCGGCATCTGAATGTCATGTTCTCATAATCAAGTTGTTGCGACCACAGTGAGTTATTAAAATTCAATGTGATGTGATCTGGGAGTCCTTGACTTATATCCACCTCTACACATATTCTGGCATATGTGAAGATGCCTCGGATTGCTCTGTCCTCATCTATCTTGAGATGTTTCCCTAAGGAATTCCCAATGGCTGTTAATGCTTTTCGATGCCAGAAATGCAGTGGGAGGTTATGTAGCCTTACCCAAACTGGCATCGTCGAAACTACCATGGTATTGGCATCAAAGTATGAGAACCAGGGGGTGATATAGAGACCAACATTACCTAGAAACCAAGGCCCCTGATTGATGATATTGTCTCTTTCTAGTTCTGTGCTAAATCTGACTATGAAGAATCCCTTAGGGCATAGATATATTTCACATTTGGATGACCATGTAGTAAAAACCCATTGATGTAGTGCATCAGCTTTGGGCCAATAACCATTAAATCTGCATATAACAGCATTGTGAATTAAGTCTGTGTATAGATCTGTTACCTCCGGCATTGTTACAGTCAGCATAGGTGATTCTGGCCTCTGTTCCACAATGTAGGGCCCTGGAATCTCTGGTGTGTGTGTTGGTTGTAGTGGTTCCTTCCCTTTGACTGCATCGTGGAAAGAGCCTGTATTCTTTGAGCTAGTTCCCTTGCATCCGCCTCGAAGTCTCAGATTGAGGATGATGGTTGAATCTTTAACTATTCCATAATGCTAGAGAGTGTGTTGGTCCTACATGCAGAGTCTTGAAAATAAAAGATTTTGGTATGTTGTCGGCGTGCCCAGTTTTATCTGGATCTGCTTTTTTAATTCCATAACATCCATCCCTTCCTTGATTTGTATACAGTAGTGTCTGCCCTCTACCGATTTGATAAATATTTGTTTCAGATCTCACAGATCAGCCTTGACCAAGCCTTGTTTTGTCTGTTTGTTCTCTGGATCTGGCGGATCAATGGTGGTTCTAGGGTTTGTATGCCTACCCTCCGCGTTATTGGGCTTTCTTTCTTTTTCCATATGCTGCCGTATTGGTTCCAGATGCAGCTGTTATAGATTTGGTGCACCCGTGGTCACTACCGGCCAGAATGCTGCTTCCTTGCCTTTATGCTCCATTAAAAGCTCAAAACCGGATTGATTATGTGTTTTGTTTAGCAGATCTGAGCGGTGGTGGTCTGCAGCATTCATGCTGTGCTCTGTTGAATGAAAAATGAACGACGCACTGTGTGAGAACCCTTGTTGTAGGTGAAAGGAGCTCGTCCGTGACCTGGAGGATGATTGTGCTGCCGCCAAGGATTGAACCACCATAGAGGGAAGCCAGATCCATGGCGATGAAGACGATTCGGTTGATCTGAAGCGTGGTATCGAGTAGGTAATCCCTGCGTTCTCTACCCCCTCAGTGATAAGCGCTGTGTCGGCGGCGCTGAAGAAAGTGTTTTCCCTAGCCATCCTGATCGCACCCTCCGAATCCCGAAATCTTATCAATCCTCGGATCATAATCTTCAGCTACAGAAAGTTATTTGTCTTATTCCGTAAGAAATAAAACTTCAAGTATGTGTATGTCAAAGACTTCTAAAGTGTTTACTTTGTTATTTCTTTAGGCAAGTCCTGTAGAGGACCAAGTAGCCTCTGGATCTCATCCTCTCTTTATAGGTGACATGTTCGGTGAATGCCCCTACAGTTTATCTCTGTATAAGAAATAAGAAGTTTACACCTTTTTAGAGGTCACTTGGAGTGTATAGCTCACATTTGAAATTATGGAAAATGGATACCTTGCACTCTTAAACAAGTACATTCCATTTTCATATCAAAACTTATGTTTAATGGCTTTTATTTTTTTATTTATGTTTTCTCCTAGTATTTGGTTTTATGAAAAGATAATAAATATAAATAGATACAAATATTCCACACTTTGTAGGAATTGTACTAATTTTATAATATTTTTCTCATGCAAGTGCCATTTTTTGTTTCTAAATCAATTGGAAATTTCAATTGTGAAATATTCAATGAGATAAAAAAACACCAATTGTGGGAAGAAGACATTATGAAAAAAAGAGGTATTGTCATACTTTCAAAGGCCTCAATTCGAGGATTCACATTCTCTTCATGATTCAAGGTCATTAAAACAACCTATCACTAAATGAGATGTCAATTCTTGTGAGAATGCATCTAATATCCAAATAATAGATGAGAGAATAGGTTCTTATAGTGATCAAAGTGATATAAATGCATTTTCACTATAAATTTACTATATAAATTTACTATGAATATGTTGAAGGTTTTTCCTTGGGAGATGATAGAACACTTCTATGGAAAACTTAAAAAGGTCAATGGGACAATAGGGAGAAACTTCCAAAATAATTAGGTCTCAAGATTTATATATAGTCAAAATGTACCTCCAAAAATAAGAATGAGAGTTCCTAAGAAGTTAGATGCAATGTTCTTGGAAATTTTGTAAGGAAGTGAAATTTCAAAAGTTAGATATAATAGAGAAGCATGTAGGAAAGGTGTAAGAGGAAAAAAATGTAAATGGTGAAGAGAAATGTATTATAAGATGGAAATATTCTAAGGAATGATGACATGCAATCACATTTGAAGATGCACATAAGAAATATTTAATGAGGGAATTTTTGAGGCAAGTGGAGGAACCATCACATCTCCATTTGGAAAGACAATAGAAAGAAATTTGTTACCCAAGATGACACAATTCAACTTTGTACTTCACATCTTATCTACATGATTTCCAATGACATATTATCGAGATTACATTAAATATATATCTTTTATTAAAGTGTCAAATTTACCATATTCACATTGGTCTATAACAAGAAGTTAGGTTTGGGAAATATATCTAAATCAAGTAGAAAATGATGGTATAAAATAGAATATTTCAAATGATAATTTTTTTTCAATGTCATTGGTTGAGGTTAAAACTATTGATAATATTTCATGGATTTGCATGAGTAGGTATATGGTTAATGACCATATTAGGCATTCACATGTACTTGGGATTCATAAGATGAAGAATAAATATACAACTGAAAATATTTATGAACATGTTATTAATAGTTTGAAAGAAATTGATGGTATGGATAATTTAATGATTGGAAACATGTCGGTATGTGTTGGAGCAAATGGATCATCAATATTGAAAGGATAGAGAACTAGCCTCTGTGTTATACTACAAATACCAACTTCACCATATATGTTGAGTATTCATTGCATGACTCATAGGATGAATCTTGCATTTAAAATAGTAAGCAAGTTTTCATTGATTTCAAAATTTGAAGATTTTGTATAGGAGGATTATGCATACATTTTATCGTAGTCCCAATTGATTTTCAAAATTTCAATTTTATTTTTTATAGTGTTACAAATGGATTTTTTTTTTTAAATATGTTGATACGAGATGGATCTCATTGAATGGACCGTCTCAAAGACTATGTAGTGAGTACCAATCATTTCTAGGGGTGATGTATAAACATCACTTTAGTGGAGACAACTCAATATCTTCTCTTCCAATTAACTGAAAAAGAGACATTATTAAAATTGTGTTTAATTCTTTCTATGCTAGATGAAATGAATGTTCTTGTTAAAATATATCAAACTCACATAAAATACATTGCAAAATACATAAATGCAAGAAAATTAACTTGCCTTTCATTGGTTAATTGGATACGAATCTAAACTATTTTATAGATCCATGTTTTACAAATTGGAATTTGATCATCAGTATATAAAATACTAAAAAAAATGATTTTTTATGAAAAATGAATGGGTATATGGTTCCTTTCATTATATTGATTAGACATGACAATTCACCAAATAATCCCCCATGTCAAGAGACTTATTTGATAATGTTGTCATTTCATTAACACATAATCACCAATATCCTATATATGAGAATGAATTCCTTGAGATGAATTGTTTGAGGCAATGTCTATGTTGTATCCTTGATATTTGAAAAATCAATAGTGTCAAAACACTTTAAAAGATGACTTTGTGGCTAAATTACAATTTTTGGTGCATCACTTTTTCCATAAGATCCAAAAACATGGAGAACAAATTCAAGGTATTTTGAATTCATTAAAATTGTATAACAAACTAGACACTTCACTAAAACAATGTGAAAACAATTCCTATTTTGGAGAATCCTCTAGAATATGGTGCAATAAAAGGATTATGGATTATTTTATGTGCTAGAAAATACTTACAAGAAAATATGTCAGACTATTTCAAATTAGTGGATTTGTATCAAAGCATGATTTTGGGATTAATGGAGAATTAGAGTATGTTTAGTGCACTATCATTTTTGAAATCAAAGTTTAGAAACAAGCTTTATAAACATATGAATATATGTTTAAGATTATATGTAACAAAGTATGACATTAACAATTTTGCATATGAAAGAACACTAGCAATTTGGCGATCGGATTGTGATAGAAGGGGTGAAAACAACATAACAAACTTCTATAATGAACTTGATATGGAATATAATGGTTGGAGTTGTCTAATTATAGTTTGTCTAGAGAATATTAGGTTCAGAATGAATAAAATGAGGACCGAAATGGGAACTAGTAAATTGATATACCACAAGATTTTAGCTACTCCAATATTTTACCACTGTTATATATATTTCTACCTTCCATTATTATAATTTGTGTATCCAAGGATTGGATTAGAATAGAGTTACATTTTTATTTGTAAGGAAACCATGTAGATAGGGTTGTCTTTTAAGTTTATTGAAGCAATCCCTCAAGTTTTTCTTCTATAGGACCTTTTGTTGGCATTATGGTACTGGTGTTGTCCTTGATGGCAACCCACTCACAAGTCAATTTAGATTTGATAAAGGGAAACTCACATTGTAATAGGTCAATTTAGAGGCATTAGGGTAATGGTATAGAAGAACAGGATGATGGGACAAAGGATTATAGATTAGAATCAAGCAATTAAAGAAAAAGCATGTTTTAAGTTATTTTATGTTGTATATGTGGGTTCACCTAATCCAAGTAGCGTATGCAAGCGGGTTCACGGAACAAAAAGAACGTATACATATGCACGCACTTTCATAAGAGAAAAAATGCATATGGGATGGAAAATTAAGGAAAATTAAGATTAATGAATACCAAGGGTCCATACCATGGTATTAGCCCACAATATTAAGCATAATAATGGTTACTTGATCCGGTCCAAGAGTACCACAGGTTCTAAGTGTTGCTTTGGTGAAAGGTATTGAGAAAGGCTAAAACTAAATAAGGAGGTGAAGATCAAAGGGATAGGTGTGCAAGTGAGAGTGTTTTCATGAATAGTTCTATTTTAAGTATATTTTATTTTGTGAGGGCTATTGTTATGATATGATCTGAAATATCTTGTGCACCTTTAGATACAATATTGGATCAGGATCATGAGACTTGAAATAACTTATCATTGTATGATCTGATAATTGTTGGGATAGATATGAATGCTAACACATGTTTTATCCTGTAAATGTTATGATCTGGGTATGACTACAGTCAAGAATATTTGTGAAGTTATAAGTTATTATTTGCAGATCTATACGCTGGTTCGCCATGGTGAAGGCGCATATACACGCTAGTTCAGCTCCTCCAAGTAGCGTATGCAGAAGAAAAGCTTGATGTTCAGAGATGACTGATCTATCTGATCAGTGCTATTATTTTTCTGTTGTCTGTCAATGTTGTCTTCGTTAGATATGAAAGTAGAACTAAATGTATAAGGAGATTGAGTCTAATTGATTGAGTAAGAAGGGTGATCTTTGATACTATCTATTTAGAACTCTGTAATTTGAATATTCAGAATATTCTGGTTGGTACAGTTTTGATTAAGAGATTTTTATGATTCAATATTTTTGGAGGTATACGCAGGTTTGGTTAAAGGAATTAGCGTATACATGCAGGTTGGCTTCACTAAAGTAGCATATACATTCTGACATATGATTTTTAAGGTTGCAGTTGGTTCTAATTGTTGATGCAGTGTTATGGGTTCAGCTTAGTGTTCCGGTGACAGTGATTTAACTATTTAGATTGATTAATTGTTGGTAGATGCAATTATTGCAATGGTGATTGATTTTGAGCTTCAATGTTACTGATGGGCCCAATATGAAAATTTGATGAAACATGGCCTTCATATTATGTTGTTATGTACCAGGAGCGTCCAGTCTGAAAATTTATGAAACGAGGTCCTTGGAGGAAGAGTGAAGTTAGTAGCCTTCTATAGGCTAGCGCTTGCGTACTCGTAAACATATTAGCCAGTATAAGAGCTAGGGGGATGAAGCTCCCTTCCAGTAGAAACTAGAAAACAAGAGAAGGTTCTAGCCTTCAATAGGTAGATGCTTGCGTATTGGAAAAGTCTTCACGAGTACAAAATTTGTAAACACCTTTTATATAAGAAGATTGAAGATTGAGACGACAGCAGGGGTGGTTTTTCCCACATTGGGTTTCCACCTGAAAATCTTGGTGTTCATGTGTGCTTCTTAAGTGTGTTGATTTATTTTGTTCTTACTACATTTGTTTACTGCTTAATGCATCACAATATGATTTAAGACAATGAATTAGTTGTTTATTTCATATACACTGGTTTCATTCTTTATAGTCACAGACATATGCTGGTTGGTTTCAGTAAAGTAGTGTATATTGTTTGAAAAGAAAAATCATAATAGTGAAAGTTAAAATATTGATTCAACCCCCCCCCCAAGCATTTTTGCTAACAATTTTTATCAGAGCATGTCCTTCAAAAGAGGCTTGATCGCTTGAAGGGAGATCTCTCAATATGAATAATCACGAAGGCATGGGATCTATCAGATCACCAATATTCAATGGAAATAGCTTAGCATATTGGAAGATAAGAACTAGAGCCTATCTTTAGTCACTTGGAGTTGATGTTTGTGCAATTGTGGAAGGAGGATACCAATATCCAAAAACATTCCCCACAATCCAGTAGAAAAGAAAGCATATGAAAACAATGCCAAAGCCGTCAATGAGTTATTGGGAAGTCTATCAAAATCATAATTCATCAAATTCATGCAGCTCAACACATCCAAAGGAATATGGGAAAAAATCATTGAGAGATACAAAGGAGACTCCCGGGTAAAATGTGCTAAGCTCCAAACTCTTAGAATTCAGTATGAAACTCTCAAGATGCATAGTGATGAAAGTATTGCTAGTCACTTTTTACGAGTAAATGAGATTGTAAATTGTATGAAGAATCTAGGTGAAGAAATAAAGGAGGCTACTTTAGTAGAGAAAATTTTGATATCTTTGTCTTCAAAATTTGAGTCAGAAGTATCTGCCATAGAAGAGAAGTAGGAGCTTCAATCTATTATTGTTGTTCAACTTCATGGGATTTAAATTGCCTTTGAAATGAGGAAAGGAGGTCCATTAGATATTAGAGAAGCTATTTTCAAAGCTTCAACAATGTTGTTCCAGAAGGTTCAGAGGTAAGCTTCCATTCAAATGTTTTTCTTGTGGTAGAGCTGGCCATTATGCTGCTAAATGTCCTCATAAAGATAATCATGAAAAAGGAAAGGAGTCTACAAAAGGTAATAGAAAACAGTTTGTTAATAGAATAATTTATTATACTCATGAAGATAGTGATGGCTTGTCTAATAGTGATGAAGATGAATATGAACAAGATTTTAAACTACTCATGGCTTATGACAATGATGATTTTATGGATGCCTTAGAAGAGGAATATTTTCTTGAAGAAATCACTAAACTTAAAATCTGTTTGGAAGAAAAGAAGATGGTCATAGACACTTTGACACATCAACTCACTAAAAGAGAAAAGCACAATGAAAAATTATAATGTGAAGTAGTGGGTCTAAGAAAAGAACTTGAGAAAACAAAATATCTTAATCTTAGATTTTCTAAAGGATCAAAAACCTTAGATGAAATCATCAAGGTTCAATGTTCTCCGCTTATAAAGATTGGTCTTGGATACACTGGAGAAACATCCCAACTAGAAGAGCCTTCATTTAGCACTAGAAGCTATCTTGATGTAGAAAAAACTAGTGAACAATGTGGAAATCCTCAACAAAAGCCTAAATGTACTCCCCAGGTAAATCATGCTCATTTTACTCCAAGGGCGAACATCAATAGAAGCACCAATCAAAAGGTGAACAACACCAAAAGATTTTATGATCACAAAAACTTTTTCTTTAATGGACAATGTTTTTCATGACATAACTTTAGTCATAAAATTGCTCAATGTGTTTCTTACAAGACTATCATGACTAGGGAAGAAAGAAAACAAAGGAGCGTGATAGGAATCAAGAAAATCTCTTATAATAAATTTTATCCTCTTGAAAATGAAATGGAATTTTCATTTTGCAATAACTTTGATCATGAAGAATGTGAATGCAGGAGTAAAGTTCAGCCAACAATTCAAAAGGAACAAGCATCATCAAATTCCAAGGTATGGAAAAGGAAGGAATTTCAGTCAGAAATATGCGGCATATCTCTATTTGCAGAAGGACAAGAAAATTAGTGGTATATTTATAGTGGACGCTCTAAGAACATGACAAGTGATAAATATAAACTCAATTCTTACAAATATTTAGAAAAGGAAAAGAATGTCTCTTTTGAAAATGACACGCCTGCTATCATTATGGGTAAGGGTTCTATTTATTTAAAAGAAAAGGTTAAAGCTGGAAGTGTTATGTATGTTGATGGTTTAAAGAATAACTTGTTGAGTGCTAGTAAAATGTGTGATCAAGGAAATGAAGTTGTATTTCGATGAAAAGAATGTGTGGTTCGTGAGCTTGACACAGGAAAGACCATAATAGGAGGTACAAGAACACCTAGCAATCTATATATACTAAAAGCAGGTCAAGAAAAATGCTATCTAAGAAAAACATAAGAGAACTAGTTATGGCATATAATATTGGGGCATCTAAGCTCTTCTCAAATAAGAAAAGCATGCAACCTTAAGGCGGTTCGTGATCTTCTAGATATCAACATCCCAAAAAATACCATCTGGAAACCATGTCAATTCGGTAAGCAAACCAAATTTCATTTCAATGTCGAATAAGGATCAACAAGTAAGCCTCTTGAACTCATTCATATTTATTTCTGTGGGCCAACAAGGAAAGAGTCACCCTGTGGAGTATAATACTACATTTCATTCGTTGATGATTTTTCTAGAATGTGTTGGATCGGTTTAATAAAGCATAAAGATGAAGCATTTGAAAAGGTTAAGGTCTTCAAAACTTTAGTTGAAAATGAATTAGATCTAAAAATAAAGTGTCTCATATTTGATTGGGGAGGAGAATTCATATCAGATGATTTTTTTGAATTTTGTGAACAACATGGAATAAAAAGACAGTTCTTTACTGCCAGAACTCCTCACCAAAATGGCGTGGTGGAAAGAATGAATAGAATAGTTCAACAAATGGCTCGAGCTATGCTTGATGAATTTGGAACTACTGACACCTTCTGGGGTGAAGCTGCACATGCTGTTGTAAATATTCTCAACCAAGCTCATGTTCAGGTAAATAGTGATCAAACTCCATATGAACTTTGGTATGGTAAGCCTCCTACTATAAAAAAAAATTCAACGTTTTTGGAAGCAAATGTTTCATCAAAAAGACTGATGAAAAACTTGGTAAGTTTGAACCCAGAGCAGATGAAGGAATACTTCTTGGTTATTCATCTAGAAGTAAAGGATACAAACATTATAATAAGAGACTTTGAAAAATTGTTGAATGAATTGATGTTGTAATCGATGAAGCATGCTGAAATATAGAACAGGTGAAATCAACAAAGGAATATGACAATGAGGAAGATGGTGAATGTTTTCCCGTATCAAATCGAAATGATATAGAGGAAGAAACCAATGAAGCATCAAAAGAAGATACAACTGAGAGGGAAAAGGCTCCATCTAGGTATGTTCAAAAGAATCATCCAGAATCTCAAATTATAGGAGAAAAAGGGTCTAGAGTGCAGACAAGAAGAACTCTTTTAGGAGCTTCCAGTTATCTAGCAGACTAGCATTACTATCCTCCATTGAACCATAGAATGTTAATGAAACTAGAAAAGATGAATGTTGGGTTAAGGCCATGGATGAATAACTTGACCAAATTACAAAGAATGATACTTAGCAGTTAGTTCCTAGACCTCATGATAAAAATGTTATAGGAACAAAATGGATATTCAAGAATAAGTTGAATGAAAATGAAGAGGTTATTAGAAACAAAGCAAGACTTGTTTGTAAAGGGTATGCTCAACAAGAAGGTATAGACTTTGAAGAAACTTTTTCACCTATTGCTAGACTTGAAGCCATAAGAATGTTTCTTGCTCTTTCAAGTTTTCAAAAATTCAAAGTGTATCAAATGGATGTAAAATCTGCATTTCTTAGTGGAGATTTAGAAGAAGAAGTTTATATTGAACAACCAGAAGGATTCATTCTAGGAAATGATGTAAAGCTTGTATGAAAGCTCAAAAGGGCTATATATGGACTGAAACAAGTTCCAAGGGCTTGGTGTTATCATCTTAACAAATATCTTCAACAACAAGGTTTCACAAAAGGATCTGCAGGCAACAACTTATACACAAAGATTGAGAATGATAAACTACTAATTATTTTTGTTTATGTTGATGATATCATCTTTGGCGCAATGAAGAATCTATGAGTCAGAACTTTGCTTCTGTTATGCAGAAAGAATTTGAAATTTCTTTACTTGATGAACTAACTTATTTTCTTGGTCTACAAGTACAACAAACAAAAGAGATAGGTATAGGTATAGGCAAAGGAGGAGGGAGGATGGAGCTCTTGTTCACCGCAAAATTTGGGGTTAGGGTAATCTGCATTTTTACTGCAGTTTCAATTTTTACCTTGTAATCCTTCTGACAGCATCCCCGTCCACTACTGTCTACGTTGCAGCTGCCCCCTATCGTCGGTTTGTCTCTAGGTGTCATCTTCCTCTTTTGCTTGAGATGGATGTTGACATGGATATCGAGGCGGTAAGCTACTCATCGAATCCATTTCCCAGCCAGTCTATCTTCAGTGGACCTGACCCTAACCAATCCTTTTCAGTTGCTCCTGTGCCCTCCGTATCCACTCCAATCTGCTATGCTCCTTTGGTTTCCCTTCTAGGCCTCTCTACTTCCTCTCTACACTTCGGCACTCTCTCCATCGACTCCCCCACATTAGATTGTCTGTCGCTTTCTGCGGGTACCCTCCATCTTCTCTCTGTGGCCTCTCCACCCTCTCCATATTTCGAACCAGCCCCCCTAGAGGCCTCTTACCTCAGACCCACCTTCCCTCTACCCCAGGAACAAGTCTCGTCTAGTGCAGCTGGAAACCCTAACCCAGGACCTTCTCTTTAGGGTTTCATCTTGTCCATTGCGACCACTAATTCAACGTCAGGTTGCTTTGAAACCCCAGTGATAAAGGTAAAGTCGGTTGCACAAACTCAACAAGAAGGGCTCCCAACCTCAGACTCCCTACAGGATCATCCCACCGCGCTGCGAACCTGCAAAAGAAAGGTCAAATGCATTAAGGCCACATCAAGGGACTTCACAATAAATTTTGACGAGGGTTTATCAATGGGGGAGATCGTGGACAAGTCAAGCATGGTCTTGGTTGGTCATGTTTGAGGAAGAGCATACTCGATAGTACATTTAACTCTTAGGGTCTAAGAAATCTGGGGAAATACATTGAAATAGTTTCCAAAAGTGCAACTGTTGCCACGAGGATGGTTTACATACATTTCACAAAGGAAGAATACACTCATCTGGTCCTTGCTCGCTACTGGCATATTGAGATGGCCCCAGTACTCCTCAAGAACTGGAGCCCGATGTTCAATCCAGAAAGGGAACAGATAGGAGAAAGACCTCTCTGGGTTCTTTTGTCGAGGCTCCCTCTTCAGTACTGGTCGGAGGATGTATTCGTACAGATTGGGAACACACTAGGTACATACCTCGACTCCTATAGATCTTACATCCAGTCAAAAAATCGAACCCTAGTCCAAATCCTGGTACACTTGGACACTTGTGAGGGTTTGGAGGAGAAAATTACACTTCGGTGGGAAAACATCACTCAGGTGCAGATCTTGGAGTATGAGGGAATCTTGTTCCGCAATAGGAGGTGTCACAAGGTTGGACACATTTTCAAGGAATGCCCACTGGTCAAGAAGGCTCCAAAAACACCAACCCCAGTTACAGGAGCTAAGGGACAACTTGCCTCTCACTTGGATTTCCCTCCAATTTGACTCCCAGGGCCTCTGTTCATGCGGTCTCCTCCGAGCTACAAAAGGTTCACATAGAACACCGTCTCCTCCCATGATGCGATCCAGGGCAGCCGTTGAGTCTGTGAGGAAAGGGGGTACCTCTTCTCAACCCATCTCCTTTGTTTCTATTTCATGTAATGTTTCTCATATTACATCATCTCCTCTTCATTTCATCCCCTCCATTCGATGTTCTATCTCACTCCCTCCACCTTATTTCTCCACTACCACTCCATCAATCCCCTTTTTCTCTACCTCCCCTCCCTCATCCTCCAAGGATGGCTCTAAACCCTCGCACTCATATAATCCACGCTCTCGCTCTCTCCAGACCAATTCGTCACTATCCATATCTAGTCTAGGACTATCCTTACCAGGATCCCTCTCCAAATCCTTTCGCGGTTGCAAAGCCTTCCTCTCTAAGGCCATCCAAAAATCCGGGGCTGAAGTCGTATCAGGAAGACAATCCTCCATTGATTGGGCACTTAGAGATATGTATAACCAGGGATCATGTCCATCATGAAATGCCTATCTTTTAATTTGCAGTTGTTTGGCTAGTGCGCCCAAAAAAACTAGCCCTCAGGAGACTCTTTGAGTCTGAGCCAGTTGACATCATCATGCTACAATAAACCATGGGGGAGACTGATACCATAACCAACTCCCTAGTATCCCTTAAACCTGGATGGCGCTTTCACTCTCTTGATGCCTCAGGGCAATATGGTGGTCTTGCCATTGGGTGTAATCCCAGAACCATCAAAACCCTCTCTATCTGGGGTGGGAAAGGGTTTATTGGGATGGACATTTTTTTTGCAGAATTGGGTATGGAGCTTCGCATCATAAACAATTATGGGCCATGTCACAGACGAGAGAAATACTGGCTTTGGTTTTTAAACCTTGCCATTACATCTTCAAATAATATTATTATCAGGGGGGATCTGAATTTCTCTCTAGGGTTTGGAGATTCGTGGGGTTCACAAGCACAAGTGGATCCTATATCAGATACCATGAGGAAATTACTAGACCTCCATAATTTGGCTGATATCCTGATGAACAAGCCCCTACCCACTTGGAGGAATCGTCGAGTTGGGGAGGCAGCCTTAGCTAGGAGGCTTGACCAGTTCATAATCAAGATTCCTTTGCTGCAATCTCTGCACATATACAAACAGTGGGTGGGAGTTGGGGGCATCTCATATCACTATCCTATTTTTATGGAGATCCTTGGCCCTCATACAAAGCCAAAAACGCCTTTTAAATTCAATCACATTTGGATTCAAGACCCTGGCTTCATCAATCTGGTTACTGAGTTCTGGAAAGCTAATCGTATTTTGGGTCATCGAACCCTGGCTGAGGGTTTCTGCCACAATCTCATCCTGTTGAAGAGATTAACTATTAATTGGAAAAAAGAAAAATCTCAGAGAGAGGACCATATTCTCTCTCATATTGAATCCGAATTGAAGGACCTATTGAATGACAATAATAAGGGGTTCACATCTATGCAAGACAAAATCCACCTAATAAAGTTTGAGAGGTCGAACGAAAGGATACTCAAAGAGCAAGAGAAAACTTGGAGACTAAAAAGCAAAGCACTGTGGTTAAGTGCCAGGGAGGACAACACAAAATTCTTTTAGAACTATGCCAAGGGTAGAAAAGTCTCTAATACTATTTGGAACCTCCCCTTACCTGATGGGGGTCTAGCTGACACATACAACAAATTTGCTCAGCTGGGCACCTCTCACTTTCAAAACCTCTATAAATACCCTCCTGAGACCAAGTTAGCTGAGATTATCCAAGTTGTAGTCCTTTTCCCATGATTTGTGGATGAGGATATGAAGGCAGAACTCAACCTACTTGTCTCACCCATTGAGCTGGAGTGGACCCTAAAATGGTTCAAGAAAGATAAAATTCCAGGGCCGGACGGATGGAAAGTCGAGTTTTATCTGGCTTTTTATGAACTATTGGGACATGACCTGCTCAATGTGATTGAGGAATGCAGAACAACTGGAAAATTATATGATGCCATAAACTCCACATTCATTGCCCTTATCCCTAAAACAGATTGTCCCTCATCTTTGAACGATTTTAGGCCCATCTCTCTGTGCAACTGTTTATACAAAATCATCTCTTATATCATCGAAAATAGAATCTGTCCCATCCTCTCTCAGCATATCTCCCCCGAGAAATTTTCTTTCCTAGAAAACCATCAGATCCATGAAGCCATTGGTACTTCGCAGGAAGCCATTCACACAATTCAATCAAAGAAGCTAAAAGGCATCATATTAAAGATTGATTTGGAAAAAACATTTGATCGTGTCAACTGGCTATACATCAAAATGTTGCTTATACATCTAGGCTTCCCTCATGGTTTTATCACCTGGATCATGTCCTGCATCACATCTGCTTCATTTAGTGTTCTTATAAAAGGATCTGCAACACATTTCTTCCATGCAGAGAGGGGCCTTAGACAAGGGTGCCCTCTTTCACTACTCCTCTTCCTTATTGTCATGGAAGGTCTTAGTATACTTCTTAACCAGGAGAAAAGAAATGGAAGACTTTTTGGGCTAAAGGTAAGCGATCACTGCTCCATCGCTCATCTTCAGTTCGTGGATGATGTACTCATCTTTCTTGATGGCAGAATCCTAGACACAGTATCTTTTGCATATGCTCTCTCACTTTTCTCGAAGGCTACGGGCATGCTGGTAAATCAAGGGAAATCCACTATCACCCTAGCCCTTACAACCATCCAAGATTCTTGGTTTTCCCAACACCAATTCCCTTATAACATCCTTCCACTTGATCAAGGCTTCAAATATCTGGGATTTTGGATCAAACCACTGAGTCAAAAAATAGCTGATTGGATTTGGTTGGTTATCAAATTGGAGAAAAGGTTGTTGCATTGGAGCCATCATTTATTATCTCGAGTAGGTAGACTGATCCTCATCAAAATTGTGCTGGAAGCAACGAAAGTATTCTAGATGTCCCTAGCTTGGATCCCCAGAAACATTCTTTCCCACCTCCAGAAAATCTGCAGCAGATACCTCTGGAATGGGCATCAAGAAAAGAAGATATTTGCATGGATAAGCTGGAAAAATATCGCTCTGCCAAAACATTGGGGTGGTTGGGGCTTAAAAGACCTTAGCTATTTCGCTCAGGCTTTGGCCACCAAAATGGGGTGGACTCTCCTCATGGGGCAGAACCTTTGGACCACTGTCTCTTACCACAAATACATCTGGCCCATGCAGATCATGGATTGGGTGCGACTTCCTCAATGGAACAATCTTGGTATCTCCTTTGTATGGAAAGCCTTACTACATTGCCTGCCTATCATTCGAAATCATCTGGCATGGAGGATTAACGATGGAACAAAAGCTTGCATTGGAATGGATCCCTGGTCAGGAGGAGGAGTCCGATATAATCTACCGAGATATCTAATACATCATTTAAATCAGAGGGACATATCGATCATTGCACACATTGCTGATCGAGCTAACACAACCATCCTCTCACAGGCATAGAAGACATCAGAAACCCTTGACATTCCCCCTCAATGGCACCATACTTGGCAAGAATATATATACACTCTGACCGAATCCCATATCAGAATCATGGAGGGTCTTGATGAACTGATCTGGAGCATTGCTAACAATGGTATTTATATGCCCAAAGTCAGTTACCTCGCCATCAGCAATCACAGGCAGCCATAAATTTCACATGCTTGGTGGTGAATAATATGGAAATTACAAGCCCCCCCAAGGACTAGACTTTTTTTCTAGTGCGTACTCAATCGCAAAGTTCCAACTGATGACCAATTATCTAATCGTGCCTTCTGCAGCCCGAGCCGGTGTGTCCTGTGTAAACAGTCCACTGAATCCATGGATCATCTGTTTTTAAATTGTGATTTCTCAAAAAATCTATGGGAATCCATCTCAAATTCTCTACAATCTAGTAGATGGGAAGCACATAATGTTAATAATGCCTAGTAAAATTGGTACACTGCAAATCATGGTTCCAAACTGATCAACCTCCCCTTGCTCATTTACTGGGCCATCTAGCTATGTAGAAAAAATATCATCTTTAGCGAAGGGATTGCAAACGGGCTTGTCATGGTTGCTAAAATATTATCAGCATATCATGTATTGCCTGCTATCAAACCACTCGCTCCTCGCTGACCTATCACCCCCGCTCCCATTGATAAATCCATCCCATGGGTCTATTTTGATGGGGCCGCACAGGAACAAGGTTGTGGGGGGGGGTTCATTCTGCATCTAAATGAACATCACAAATTCAATGTAAAGCTCGGACTTGGAGGAGGAACAAACAACTTTGCAGAACTTATTACCCTCCGTCACCTATTGCATTTCTCTCTAGGTCAATATTACATTAATCTGCAGATATTTGGCGACTCGAAAATCTTTATAAATTGGTTCAATAATGTCTCTGCCTGCCATACACATACTCTTAGACATACTGGATGAAGTATTTTTGTTCAAATCTCAATTTAACAGAATCTCATGTCAACACATCTACAGGGAATATAACCAAAGTGCTGATAGGCTATCCAAGGAGGCCTCGTTATTACCCAGAGGACAGTGGATGATACAGCAGCAGAATGGAGCTGAACAATACCAGTATTATCACCAGCCGTACATAGACCAGGCATATCACAGGGCAATCAGGCCCTAGCCTTTGGTTTTTTTATTATACAGTTTTTGATTTTACATTGTAAATATCACTGCAACTACCATCTTCAGACTTTTATCTTTTTTCTCTCACCCTGTGTGGTGAATGACATTGTAATTATTTCAGCTATGTTTATTAAGACTATATTATGCTACATGCCCTGCGTGGTATGAGACCAGTTTCCAACACCATTTTTGTATAGTCATGGTGACAAAAGGAGGTATTTATTACATAGACATGGCAACAAAGCCAATACTGCATATGCTATCAGCATCTACGATATGTAATTTTTCAAACATAAATGAAAGATTACGATTTTTCCGG
>APFE030223365.1:201736-243452 GCA_000404065.3 Pinus taeda | reverse complement strand
AGAAAACATTGTGCATAAAGACTTTGAAATCTTTTTGCCCTTTTGAGAATAATTTCACTGTATATCAGTAGAAGTTTTTTTTTCTATTAGCAGAAGTTTTTTTTTACAGAATGCATTCAATCATCTCTATGGTAGGAATAGTTCTCACTGGCAAGGAGAACTATGCTGATTTGTTCCGGATGATACAACACACTCCCATCTTCAGTGAGTTGTGGAAAGGAGTGTGTGTTGGGGAAGGAGACAGTGACCTAGAAAAGCCTACCTCAGACAAAGAGCTTGCCATTTGGGAAAACAAGAACAGAAAAGCTTATGCATTAATCGCAACATCTGTAATAAAGCGGTGAGTCACCATATTTCATCATATTCAACTGCCTTTGAAGCTTTACAAACGCTGAAAGAACTCTATGACTCACATTCTACACTTGAAGTCGTCCAACTCATGATTAAACTCTTCACTCTTCAACTGAAAAATAATGATCCTCTTGCTCTTGCATCTGAAATAAAGTCTATAATGCATGATATCAAATCCACTAAGGTTGAGCTAGATATCCCTCTTATTGCTTTTCTCAAGGCACTCTATCCTACTTGCTCCAATTATCTTGAGTCTTTGCAAGCAAATAGAAATCTCAAAGATATTACCTTTGACTCTCTTGTGAAGAAGTTTGCTGAAAGAGAAAAAGATTTTGGAAAGAAGACAACCCTTGAGTCTTCTGAAGAGACTGTATGCTTTTCTCATAAAGAAAAACATCCTGCTCAAGATTCTACAAGAGGAAGAGGTGGACGAAGAGGAAGAGGAAGATATTTCAGAGGAAGGGGGGGCAGACATTCTCAAGGAGAAAAGGCAGATTTGCACTGTACCCGCTGCAAAAGAAATGGATCACATGATGCATCCACATGCAAGCTACCATGGGACAAAATTGATCAAAGAAGAAACCAACAGAAAGGTAAAACTGATGATACAGACAAAGGTAAAGCACTTGAATCCGCTCACTATGTTGAGGCACAATGTAACATTGGAGTAAATGAATATTTGTTTAATGCTTCACTTGCTTCCTAGAAAAATGATTGGTTGCTTGATTCAGGAGCAACCTATCACATGACTCATAGAAAAGATTTTTTTGAAGATTTCACTAACAATGTTGATGGAGCAATATACTTTTCAGATCAATCAAAAATCAAGCCATCAGGGCTTGGCACAATCAGGCTTAAACTACCTGGTCTTCTAGACTTTCTTCTGGATCATGTTCTATATCTCCCACAGCTCATGAGAAGCTTGCTATCCTTGGTCCACATCTGCCAGCAAGGTCACTCCATTCATATGTTTGATGGCAAGCTTGAGGTAAGAAAAGCATCTGACCACTCACTTGTTATGAGGGGAATAGAAGAAGAAAGGATTCTCAAACTGCAAGGAACATCTGCTCATGCATAACATTTCTCATACAATTCTCATCATGAAGAAGGTACACTTCCATCAAGTTTATTACGACATGCTAGATTTGGACATTTGAACTATGACAGTCTCTACTTATTGAAGAAAAATGTTGTTGCTGGTTTGCCTACAATTCCTAGAAAACTTAAGCAATGTGATGCTTGCATTCTAGGAAAGCATAGAAAACAGTCTTTTCATGATTCACATTCAAGAGCACATAGGAAACTTGAAACTTATTCATTCAGAGTTATGTGGTCCAATGCCTGTTCCTTCTGCAAATGGAAATAAATATATCATGACATTTATTGATGACTACACCAGAATGTGTTGGGTTTATTTATTGAGAAACAAATCTGATGCTTTTCAAACATTCAAGAACTTTCATAAATGGATTGAAAATGATGCACAATCTCATATTGGGTCTATTCGCACTGATAATAGAAAAGAATACACATCAAATGAATTTGAAAACTATCTTCACCAACATGGGATCAAAAATCAAACAATTGTGCCTTATAATCCCCAATAGAATGGTGCAGCTAAAATAATGAATAGGACAATCTTAGATATGGTACGATCCATGCTCTTCTTCAAAAATGTAAAGATAATGTTTTGGGTTGATGTTATTCTATGTGTTGCATATATAAAGAATAGATGTCCATCTAATGCTATTAGAAACAAGACTCCATATGAAATATGGTATGGACATGTTCCTTTGGTAAAACATCTCAGGGTCTTTGGTTCCACCTATTATGCCTTGATACCAAAGGTACATCGAAGCAAACTTGGTGCTAGAAGTCGTAAGTGTATCTTCTTGGGGTATTCAAACACCTCCAAAGCATACCGTCTCTATGATGAAGTAAATAAAAATTTTGTTGTATCTAGGGATGTAATTTTTCTTGAATCATCCAAAACTAAAAATGTTGTTGAGCGGCAACTTGATCGCTTGGATAGATTCGCAAAAGCAAAAACATTTCAAGAATTTGATAATAAAATTCCACATCTTGAAGGGGGATTCCTATAATAGATCAACATGTGGAATCTTCTTCTAAAGAACACTCTCCCCCGCATGAAACTCCAACAACAGATGATGCTTTAAGTGATGTGATTGATAGAATTGTGAGATTCAATCTTGATTCATTTCCAACTCAATCAATGGAGCAGCTTGGACCATCTGAGAAAGGTCCCCCAAAGTGGCTAACGAAGACACTTGAAAGTGTTCATCCTGATGAGGTTGGAAAGATAGGAATTAGAAATTCAAACCGACAAAATGGAGGTGATGTGGATGACTCTAATTCACTTGTTGATATGGATGTTTCTTATGATTGTGAATTGAACTTGTACACAGATTTTGAACCAACTTCCTTCAAAGAAGCTACTTCTCATGATGAATGGAAATAATTGATGCAAAAGGAGTATGATGCCCTCATAAAGAATGACACTCGGAAGCTGGTTGATCCTCCATTAGGAACCAAACCAATTGATTGCAAGTGGGTCTACAAGAACAAGTATAAATCTGATGGCTCACTTGACAAGCACAAAGCTAGGCTTGTGGAAAAAGGTTTTGAACAGAAGGAAGGGGTCAATTATGAGGATACTTTTGCCCCCACAACAAAATGGGCTATCATCCGGACACTCTTTTCCCTGGCAGCTTAGAATGGTTGGAAAATCAATCAAATGGATGTAAAAACTTCTTTCTTGAATGGAGATCTAAAAGAGAATGTTTTTATGTCCCAGCCTGAAGGATTTGCTGTGAAAGGACATGAACATAAAGTATCCAAACCGGTGAAGTCGTTGTATGGCCTCAAACAAGCACCGCGAGCCTGGTATGAAAAACTAACTGAGCATCTGCTGAAACTCAATTTCAAACATTATGATATTGATGATGCAACTTTATTTGTCAAGAAAGTTGGCAAAACAGTTGTATATCTTGTGGTATATGTAAATGTCTTTTAATGATAGGGAACAATGAAAGCTACATTGCATCCATAAAGAAAGAATTGGGGAAAAGTTTTGAAATGACTGATTTGGGCTATGTTCATTATTATCTTAGTATTGAAGTAACCCAACATCCGAAGTCCATATTTCTTTCTCAAAAGAAATACATTGGAGATCTATTGAATAGGTTTGGCATGACAGAATGCAATCCTCTTACTACTCTAATGGAACAAAAATTAAAGCTCACATCTATTGAAGGAAAACAATTTGAGGATGCAAAAAAGTATAGACAGCTTGTAGGAAGTCTCAACTACCTAACTACTACCAGACCAGACATTTCGTTTGTTGTTGGAACCCTCTCCAGGTTTATGCAAAAGCCTTGTGAGGGACATTGGTCTGCTGCAAAAAGAGTTCTAAAGAACTTGAAGGGAACCCAAGACTTTGGAATCAAGTATACACAGGTGGGCGACTTCAGCTTGATTGGATACTCTGATTCATACTTCGATGGAGACAAAGAAACTGGGTTATCTACTCCAGGTTATGCTATGAGTCTTGGATCAGGAGCTGTCTCCTGAAGATAACACAAACAATCAGTTCCAATAGATTCCACAACATGGGCAGAATATGTGGCAACAGTTGAGGCAACAAAAGAAATTGTGTGGCTCAGGAAAATTCTTGAACATTTGCAAGTAAAACAAGTACAATCAACTCCACTCATGATTGACAATACCTCGGCAATAAAGTTGGCCGAGAACCCAAAGTTACATGATCAAATGAAGCACATAAATACAAAATATCATCTGATTCGACATCATTTCAAGGCCAAAACAATCCATCTTTGCCATTGTTCCACTAATGCGCAGATTGCAGACATCTTCACCAAAGTGCTCGAAAGATTAAGAACGATGCTTGGACTCACCAACATCCCTTCAGATTAAGGGGGGGAATGTTGACACCTAATCATAGGGATTGGGTGAACAACTTTAGTTAGTGTAAATAAATAATAGAGGAATTGGAGAGTCATCGGGAGATGAACTGAACAGTCACTCCTTCTTGTATGTAATAATAAACAACCTGAATGAATAATACGATTACATTTGAGGAGTTACCTCCTGGTCTGACACATAAGATTAGATTACATCATCAAATTTTAGAGGTAAAAAAGAAAAAAACTATTTTTTCAACTCGTATTTTCAACTTATCTTCCTCACGGGGCTTCACGCAATGAACCTCTAACATATCACGTGTGTTCATGGCATATTAAACAATACCCTTAATTTGAATACATATTGGATAATGCCTCTAAAAATCATATTATTTAACCCCCTACCAATATGAACCAAACACACCTTCCCAATTTAAAAAAAAAAAACCATAATTTAATAAGATATTGTAGGTATCCATTTTTCATTAATACTTTTTATACTCTTTTATATTTTTTCATTAACTTTGAGCTCCATTTTTTATAACTCCCAATATAAAAACCCTTTACCCCCTATATATACCCCAATATATTATGTCATTTTTTCCTCAATATATATCCCCCAATATGAACCCACGTGGTATGGTATTTCTCCCTTAGTGAAGCCCTCGTGATCTCCCTACGAGTTTACTCAAATTTCGAGCAACAACACTCGTTGGATGTAGAATTTGATTCCTCATCCAAGGAGTACCCATGTGTTAGGGTCCAACCCTAACCCCCTTATTTATGTAATAGGATCGAGTCATAGTTATAGTTAAGTAAAGAGTCAATAAAGCCCCATATTAATAATTGTAAGTTGGTTGACCTGCATTTAAAGAAGGGACCACAGTTAGTTGCAAAATGGGCCATGGTATTAGATAGATGGTATTAATAAGAACCATGGTATTGACCCATGGTATTGCATGTATGAATCCTATATAAAGGATAGAGACTCCATTCGAGGATCATCGTGTCTTATTTTGTAATTGAGCCCAGCTCTATTGGAGGTTGCCCCCTCGAAGAGGCAAGTGAACATTTCTTTCCTTTCTGAATAATAAAATACTTGCTGTTATTTCTTATTGTTCTGTGTTCTGGGTATATTTCTTTGCATATTTGGTATTCTGGTATCTTCTTGCAGTTAAAGAGCATAACAAGTGGTATCAGAGCACTTTCCATGGCCGGTGGGATCTCCATTTTTAGCAACAACAAAAAAAATTGGCTAGAGACGTGTTCCGATGTCTTTAAACCACGGGATCTGTCATTGAGCGCATAAACCTGCGGATTTGGGGAGGCATGCACACAGGAAATACAAGAGGTGGTCACGCTTGTTGGACTCCGTTGTAACCACTGTGGGTACCCCTTCGAGTAGTAACGCATTAGACAGAACCACGCACAGAATGTCTTTAAGTACCCTCTGGGTATATCAGAAGCCCCCTAGGCTCTCTTGAAACCTCGCCATAGATAAACCGTCAGCTATTTTGCTGCTACAGTAAATCGAGAACAGCACTTGAGGAGATTACTCGTGTGTACAATAGGGTAGTTGGGTTGTACGACTAAGGGTACGATTGATCCTCCTTGGTTAGTGCCCTGAAAGATTGGGCTAAGTACTACTGTCATACCCTTATGTATATTGGGATCTGTAGCACCTGACACTCCTTGAGACCATAGTTCCCTTGTCTCTCTCTAGATCACGCATCATCTTTACCAGATCAACTCTAGCAGGTGGGGTTATGTCACAGCCGCAACAATTAGTTCTGCCATTTAGATCTATCAGATCTGCCATTCAGATCTAGTAGCAGGGGTTCAATCACTGCCACATTCCTACTCATACTCTGCAATTGAGGGTAAGCCGACATATCAGACTATTTGGGTGGGCTCCTATACCTGGGCGTGATTCTCGCAGGACATTGGGTAGAATTGATTTTTCTGGGATTTCGGCTACTATTCCTAAGCGAGGAGTAAAACTCCTTTCAAAGTAAAAAAAATAAAATAAAAATAAAAATAAAAAATTTGAGATTGTCCCGGGATGTTTATAGGAGACTTACCCCATAAGAATCAGGTGAACGAGCTAAGCAAGGTGGTACCATTCACTTGTTAGCGTCAAAAATTTCGGGTGGTCACAGATTTTAAGTGCACCGGATTAGTGCATGGTACAAACAAGAGCTCAAGCTATGTCCAATGAGAAGATCGACACCCTTGAACAAAAGTTGGATGCAGTACTATCGTCGCTCAAGACCTTAGCTGAAACACTCACAAAGGGCAAGTCGGAGCAACACTCAGAGGCATATGCTTTCAATGAAAACATTGAGGGCGAGTCTAACCATTCTCTTCACCTCTTTGGCAACCACCAACAGTCCTAGACGTGACCACCCAAGCTGGACATGTATAAATTTGATGGCTCTCATCCGGCCACATGGCTAGCATAAATGGATCAATATTTCACACTGAATCACATCAGAGACGATGCGACTCAGCTTAGTGTGGGTAGCATGTACTTGGACAATGAAAGATGGCAATGGTGGTAGTGACATCAACATTTCTATGGAAGGCCTGTGACTTGGCAGATATTTTCAAAAGCTCTTACGAATCGCTTTGACCATGAATCTAATTTTTTGGGTCGTCTCACTAAGCTCTAACAAATAAGAACAGTGAACGAATATGTTACATCCTTTGAAGCATTAGCCTTCCGCACAGGAGGTCTACACAATCAATTCTACTTGGAATGTTTTGTCATTGGTCTCAAAGAAGCCATACAAGCCCACGTTCAACTGCAACACCCAACCTCATGGCTAGATGCTTGCAAGATAGCTCGGGAAGTAGAGCATGCGTTAGCGGCCCAGTCCAATCGCCCAAATTTCATAACCAACGGTCGCCCCACCCAGGCTCAAAGCACTACCCAAACACTCAAGGTTCAAAAGGTGTCACCAACGGAAATGGTGGAAAGAAGAAAGCAAGGATTGTTTTACTACTGTGATGAGAAATACTCCCCCGAGCATAAATGCAAGGAGCCCAAATTCTTTCAAATTGATGCTACTGATCACAGTTCATCAGAGGAAGCCCCACCACTTGAGGAACCAAAGGAGGAAGATGAGCACAACCAGCCGGACAATGTACCTGAAGAACCAGTTATCTTGCTTCATGCCTTGGCAGGGATTTCTTCTCCCCAAACTCTAAAAATCAAAGGTTTTATTAAGCATCTCCCTGTAGTAGTCTTGATTGACAGTGGCAGTACGCATAACTTTATCCATCAAAGAGTCATGGAAGAAGTGCATTGTTTTGTGAGAGCAGTCTCTAACTTCCAGGTCCAAATTGCTGACGGGGGGACAATGAAATGTGAAGGCCGCTATGAAAATGTCAAACTTCAAATGGGGGATTATCAGTTAAAGACCCACATGTTTGCCATACACATGGGAGGGTGTGACATTTTCTTGGGTACTGAATGGCTCCGCACACTCGGCCCAATCACAATGGATTTCCAGGAGTTATATATGAGCTTTAAGCAGAACAACCACACACATACCCTCCGCGAACTCCAGGCGGGTGATCCCTCTATCATCAGCTCGCATAGGATGGAAAAATTGTTAAAAAAGGGCCACCATGGAGTTATAGCCCAATTTAATGCCATCTAGGCCTTCGAACCCACTTCTCTTCATATTCATCTTGAGATGCAACAGATCTTAAACAACCATCTGCTAGTCTTTGACAAGCCTCATGAGCTTCCACCCTCGAGAGGGGAACATAATCATAGCATTACTTTGGTCCCAGGGGCCCAACCACCAAATGTGCACCCATATAGATATCTGTTTGCCCAAAAGAATGAAATTGAAAAATCATCAAGGAAAGCTTGGAAGTAGGCGTAATTCGTCCTAGCATTAGTCCTTATTCATCGCCTGTGGTCATGGTGCTCAAGAAAGATGGGGAATGGCGTATGTGTCCAGACTTCAGGGCCCTCAACAAGTTGATAGTCAAAGATAAATTTCCCATCCCGGTTGTCGATGATTTACTGGATGAACTAAATGGGGCTCAATTCTTTACTAAGTTCGACCTTCGCTCAGGTTATCACCAAATTCGCATGAAAGAAGTAGACATTCCAAAGACTGCTTTCTGAACACATGAAGGCCATTATGAGTTCCTGGTCATGCCATTTGGTCTTTGTAATGCCCCATCCACTTTTCAGAGCCTCATGAACCACCTGCACAAACCATATCTCTAAAAATTTGTCCTTGTTTTCTTTGATGACATCCTCGTCTACAGCCGCACCTGGGCCACACATCTTCAACATGTAGATCTGCTCTTGCAACTGCTCCCGAAGCATAAATTATTTGTCAAGATGTCCAAGTGCTCTTTTGGCATGGAAGAAGTTGAGTATTTGGGCCACATTATGGGGCGTGAAGGTGTCAGGGTGGACCCAAAAATTATCCCGGCAATGCAGGATTGGCCTCAGCCAAAGACTTTGAAGAGCTTGAAAGGATTTTTGGGTCTCACGGGCTACTATCGCAAATTTGTCTGCAATTATGGTAGCATTTCTAGACCCCTCACTCACCTCCTCAAGAAAAATTCATTTCTCTGGAATGATGAAGTGCAGCAGGCATTTATAACTCTCAAACATGCCATGTGTTCCACTCCCGTATTAGCACTACCCGAATTCACCAAATATTTTGTGATTGAATGTGATGCTTCAGGTACGGGTATTGGGGTGGTCTTAATGCAGGATGGTCGACCCTTGGCCTTCACTAGCCAACAACTAAGTGGGACAAATCTGGGACAATCTACCTATGAGAAGGAGATGATGGCCATCTTACCTGCAGTAGATACCTGGCGACCTTACTTATTAGGGTGGAATTTCCAAATCTGCATAGGCAATCAAAGCCTTAAATATTTTTTGGAGCAATGCCTATCCTTGCCACAACAAAATAAATGGCTCACCAAAATTCTAGGATATGATTATGAGATAATTTACAAGAAAGGGCACGAAAATGTCATAGCAGATGCATTATCATGCCAATTTGAGGAGGAAAGCACCCTGCTCACAATCTCCCTTCCCATTACAGAATGGATTGAAGAAGCTCACACGGAATGGTTTTCACATCCTTTGCTCTCCAAACTCATTAATAAATTGCAGGTGGATCCAAATTCCACAGAGGGATACTCTTGGCAGGATGAGATTCTTCGGTACAGGGATAGAGTTGCGATATCACTAACATCCACCCTCAAAAATCACATTTTGGCGGAATTGCACTCATCTCCCATTGCAGGCCATTCAGGTTTACAGAAGACTTATGCTCGCACTCGACGTTCATTCTTTTGGATAGGCATGAAAAAGGACATTCTGACTTTTGTAGCTGAGTGTGACGTATGTCAGTGCCACAAAGGAGAAACAGTCAAATCCCCAGGCACATTACAGCCATTGCCCATCCAGGCCTCAATCTGGACGGAGGTTTCTATGGACTTCATTACGGGTCTTCTGAAGTCATTCAACAAGTCAGCCATCATGGTGATTGTGGATAGACTTTGTAAGTATGCTCATTTTTACGCCCTACCCCACCCTTTTACACCGAATTTGGTAGCTCAATCTTTCATGGACTAGATCTTCAAATTGCATGGCATGCCCACTTCCATTGTGTCTGATCATGACCCGATTTTCACCAGTAACTTTTGGCAGGAACTCTTCAGGCTACAGGGTACCCAACTACAACTCAGTACTTCCTATCATCCCCAAACTGATGGTCAATATGAAGCAGTCAACAAATGTCTAGAGACCTACCTTAGGTGTTTCACTTCAGAAAGGCAACATCTATGGGTATAGTGGTTACCTCTAACCAAATGGTGGTATAACACCAACTATCATGCCACCACCAAAATGACTCCATATGAAGCAGTTTATGGTCAACTCCCTCCTTCACCTACTTCTTATATCAGAGGATGCTCGAAGGTACAAGCGGTGGATCAAATCCTACAGAACCGCACAACCATGCTGGCCCACCTCAGAGAGAATCTCCATCAAAGCTCAAAACCGCATGACGCAACAGGAAGATCAACATCGTTCTGAACGCCAATTTCAAGAAGGGGATCAGGTATTTTTGAGGTTGCAATCATATAAGCAAACATCACTCAAAGACAAGGGTTTTTAGAAACTATCTCCAAAATTCTACGGACCGTATCAAGTACTTCAGCACATTGGAGAATTCGCCTACAAGCTAGCTTTGCCACCCACTACAAAAATCCATCTAGTCTTCCATGTCTCAGGCCTCAAGAAAGTGATTAGGAACCATTGTTGAATTCAAACCAGTCTACCTGAATTGGATGAAGAAGGGTCAATCTAGCTCCAACCTGAATAGGTTCTTGAAACGCGAGAACGGCACCTACGTGGCCGTACGATCAAGGAAGTCCTCGTCAAGTGGAAAGACACCTCTTCGGAAGATGCGACTTGGGAACCAACCACTATCCTTCAACATTTTCCGTAGCTTCAGCCTTGAGGACAAGGCTATTCTTATGGGGGAGGGCATGTTAGGGTCCAACCCTAACCCCCTTATTTATGTAATATGATCAAGTCATAGTTATAGTTAAGTAAAGAGTTAATAAAGCCCATATTAATAATTGTAAGTGGTTGACCCACATTTAAAGAAGGGACCATAGTTAGTTGCAAATGGGCCATGGTATTAGATAGATGGTATTAATAAGAACCATGGTATTGACCCATGGTATTGCATGTCTGAATCATATATAAAGGATAGAGACTCCCCTCAAGGAGCATCGTGTCTTATTTTGTAATTGAGCCCAACTCTATTGGAGGTTGCCCCCTCGAAGAGGCAAGTGAACATTGCTTTCCTTTCTACATAATAAAATACTTGATGTAATTTCTTATTGTTCTGTGTTCTGGGTATATTTCTTCACATATTTGGTATTTTGGTATCTTCTTCCAGGTCAAGAGCATAACAAGTGGTATCAGAGCACTTTCCAAGGCCGGTGGGATCTCGATTTTTAGCAAAAAAAATTTGGCTAGAGACGTGTTCTGGCATCTTTAAACCACGGGATCTGTCGTTGAGAGCATAAACCTGCGGATTTGGGGAGGCATCCACGGAGAAAATACAAGAGGTGGTCATGCTTGTTGGACTCCCTTGTAACCCTTGTGGGTACCCCTTCGAGTAGTAGCGCATTAGATAGAACTGCGCACAGACAATCTTCCAAGTACCCTTTGGATATATCGGAAGCCCCCTAGGCTCTCTTGAAACCTCGCCATAGATAAACCGTCGGTCGTCTTGCTGCTATAGTACACCAAGAATAGCACTCGGGGAGATTACTCAAGCGTATGATAGGGTAATCGGGTTGTACAGCTAAGGGTATGGTTGATCCTCCTTGGTTAGTGCCCTGAAAGATTGGGCCAAGTACTACTGTCAGACCCTTATGTATATTGCGATCTGTAGCACTTGACACTCCTTGAGACCATAGTTCCCTTATCTCTCTCTAGATCATGCATCATCTTTGCCAGATCAGATCTAGTAGGTGGGGTTCTGTTGTAGCCGCAACAATCGGTTCCGCCATTCATATCCCTCAGATCCACCATTCAGATCTATCGGACCCGCCAATCATATCTATCAGATCCGCCATTCAGATCTAGCCATTTGGGTTCTGTAGCAGTTGCCACAATCAGATCCGCCATTCAGATCTAAACGTTTGGGTTATGTAGTAGTCACCACAATCAGATCCGTCGTTCAGATCTAGCAGTAAGGGTTCGATCACTACCACATTCCTTCTCCTACTCTGTAGTTGAGGGTTAGCCGACATATCTGACTATTTGTGTGGGCCCCTATATCTAGGTGCGATTCTAGCAGGACATTGGGCAGAATTTATTTTTCTGCGATTCGGCTATTGCGGTATTCCTAAACAAGGAGTAAAACTCCTTTCGAAGTAAAAAATAAAATAAAATAGTCTAAGACCCTCTCAGGACGCTTATAGGAGACTTAGCCCATAAGAATCAGGTCGACGGGCTGAGAAAGGTGGTACCATTCACTTGTTAGCGTCAAAAATTTCAGGTGGTCCCAATTTTTTTTTTTTTTTTGCAGTAACGACAAGTGCACCGAATCGGTGCATGGTACAAACCAGAGCTCAAGCTATGGCCAATGAGAAGATCGAGACCCTTGAACAAAAGTTGGATGCATTATTGAAGATGATCCAGACCTTATCTGAGACAATGACAAAGGGCAAGTCAGGGGAAGAATCGGAGGCATATGCTTTTAATGAAAACATTGAGGGCAAGTCTAGTCATTCTCTTCACCTCTTTAGAGACCACCAACAGTCCCAGCCGCGACCACCCAATTTGGACATGTATAAATTTGATGGCTCTCATCTGGCCACATGGCTAGCACAAATGGAGCAATATTTCACATTGAATCACATCAGAGATGATGCGACTCAGCTAAGTGTGGGTAGCATGTACTTGGACAACGAAAGATGGCAATGGTGGAAATGGAATCAACGTTGCTATGGAAGGCCCGTGACTTGGCAGGTATTCGCAAAAGCCCTTACTGATCGCTTCGACCATAAATCTAATTTTTTGAGTTGTCTTACTAAGCTCCAACAGACAAGAACAATGCAAGAATATATTACAGCCTTTGAAGCCTTAGCCTTCCACACAGGAGGTCTACGAGATGAGTTCTACTTTGAATGTTTTGTCAGTGGTCTCAAAGAAGCCATACAAGCCCACATCGGACTGCAACACCCAATCTCATGGTTGGATGCTTGCAAGATAGCTCGTGAAGTATAACGTGCATTAGCAGCCCAATCGACTCGTCCAAATTTCATAGCCAAGGGTCGCCCCACCCAGGCTCCAAGAACCACCCAAACACTTAAAGTTCAAATGGTGTCACCAGCAGAAATGCCTAAAAGAAGAAAGCAAGGATTGTATTACTACTTGTTGATGCCTCGAAAATCGTTGCATCAACATCGGGGGATAACCACCCGGTTCGGACCTTAATACAGCTCCTTTTCCGTTTGGGATGGTGGCTCCGACTGGATATAATGGGACCAATTTCCCAATGAGGAAAAAAAAAGGGATGGATGAGTGACTGGTTTTCTAATAAGTGATAATGAATGAATTACTTAATCTAAAAAGCGAAAATACAAACAACTATTCTATCCCGGGAAAGCTTCTACTCTTAAGTGCAACGTTTGATGATCTCTGTTTATCAATAGGCATATAGATGACTCTATTCAATAAACATAGACATTCCTTCATATAATAATTTCTTTGTTCAAATAGTTGAACAAAGTAATTAATAAAACATTGTTACACTTCTCTTTTTATATTACTGATACATGTATGATTAGAATAAAAGCACGTTGTAAACATCCAATAGTGGAAAGTATAAAGAATGTTGTTAAAACACATGCATATATTCAATAATAGCAAGAATGATCAAATAACAATTCACATAAAAAAAATAAATTCAGACATAGATAGTAGTACCATATGTGCTGCAAATCATTCCCAACATCAATCACAATTTGAATTCCTTCTTTCGACTCAGAGATACTTTTAAATAAAGGCAGTAGTGCACATCAACATAAAATCTTCGTTATCAAAATTGGAATAATTGGCCCAGTCTTTATAAAAAAATATACCTGAAGTACAGTACTGCAACTTCAAGTTTAACTCATATACAAAAATTTAGGACCCTTTCTAAATACATGAAAGGGTCTATAAATACTTAATTAAACTAACTAACTACAAAATTGAAATGCTACTAAATTGATATAACTTGATCTTGAATATCTCCCCCACAACAATCTGGTAGTCGACAGCATGATTCATCACTCTGGCTGTTTGCCTTTTGACCTGAGTTGGCATATCGCTAGCATCGGTTCCACTTCTTGAGGGCGGCTGAGATGAGATTTGAGCTGAGTCGAATAGGTGGCATCGTGTATATTGGGAATGATACACCCGATTGCATCTGTTAGGCACTTGAGGGTGGCTCTCTAGCTGTATGGTTTTACTAGGAACAATCAATAGGTGTCCCAAGTCAAACTTTTAATACCTGTGATCAATATCCCATTCTTTTCCAGCTCTTGATAACATGATTGCTCCAATGTTTTAGCCGATACTAATTTACCTAGTGTACATTGAGAGATCATATTAGATAAATAGAGAGTATTGTTAATTAATTCAATCAAATTACTTGTGGATAATTTGCATCTAGAAACTACTCTCTCTACCTTCATCAATTGGGACTGCCATTCCATGAATAGAATTTCTTTACGCAATTCTAGGATTTTAGGCAAATTTGCTGCCTGTCCCTCATTAGTGTCCTGCCAGGTAAGAAAATTTGTTAAGGTCTCATCGGCCTGCTCTAAGTCCTGGCTAGCATCAACTGATTTATCGATTATTGATGTTGTTATGTCACACAAGGGTTCAACTTGAGCAATTTTATGACACCATAATATTATTTGTGTTACCAATGCCTTATTAATCTATAGTGCTTCTACCCTGAAATCAGCAGGCTGCGGAAGACTCTTGAACTTCTCTATTTGACCTGATAATTGAGCAATTTGCTCATCTTTTGTCTTTACCATCTGTTCATTCATCGTCTTCAATTTTTCTAATGCCTCCGATAATTCTTTCTACCTTTGAATCACGCTCAAATCTACCCTCTGTTTCTCTTCATGTAACTACTTGTTCAGTTAATTATTTAACTGTTGCTGCATTGACAATTGTTGTTCTAATTGTTCTGCTTTCTGTTGTGTCTTTGATAGCTGTGCTTGTAAGAAAACGATTGCCTGGTCTTTTTCTTTTAACAAATTACTCACTTCCGATGCCTTGTTCATGGTGGCCGCCGAATAGGCTCCAACATACTGGGAGAACTTTGTTAATTCATCGGAAAGATCGAATTCCTCCTTCCAAACTACGTTGGCTGTCACTATCTGTTCAGGGAATAAGGAAGGTTGATCAATCCTTCTCCTTTTCTACTGTCGCTTTACTACGGCCCTGTGTTTTGGGCTGTAAAAGACATCCAATGGAGGTATATCCTCTACTTGCAAAATGATTTGATCCAAAGGATCTTTGGGAATTATTTCTAAGTCTGTAGTAGGGGGTAGACCATTGGTTCCTTTGCTTGGAACCTCTTTTGACAGTGTATCTTGTGTATCAGTCGCTTTGGATGTATCGGCATCTCTTGAGCTTTCTAGATTGCTTATGTTTGAGTCGAATTGCTGCCATTCCTGGAGAAATCTCGGGTCAATCTTGGTATCGACATTCATATCCTTGCTTCTCTTATCCTGCTCCTTTTTCAGTTCTTCCTCATGTATTCTCTCTTGCTCTTTCCTATGGAGTTCCTCCTGCTCTTTTCTTTGGACTTCTTCAAAAATTTCTGATGTAGCAGGAGTTTCGTTGGCAGGTCGTTGTTCAGGCTCGCTTCACTGTGTCATTGGGGTAGTGGCTAACAAATCTAGAGGCAGAGTTTGCAACCTCTGCTCTCTAAGTTTGTTAAATTCGACTAACCCGTCATCGTGATATCTCATTTTAGCTAGCGCTTGAACCTACAATAATGACTCGGTCGAAGAGAATAGGTCATCAAAATCATCTTCTTTATGTTCAAACTTAGTGATTTTTGCTTGTTCTAGTTTATTATAGACGATTTTATTTGGATCAAATCTTCTGTTAGGAAGAGTGGCGAGATTCAGTATATTTATCTTTTTTTCTTCTTTCTCTGCATGCTTATAGTCATGCAGAGTGTAAACGTTGCACCTTAGAGGAAAAAGAGGCCAAACTTGCTTCTTTGAATTCCTCAGAGTCTTGGTAGCTCCTGCGGATGTAAGCTGATATGATATCTCTCGAGCCAATAGTTTGTCGGGTATATACAAGGGGAGGACATGAGGCCTGGAATGACTGCCGAAAACTATTACATATGTAAATTTATCTTCTCCGAACTAGGTTCCTAAGGCTGTCAAGTCAATCTCTGCTTGTGAGGAAATATTAGGAGCAAGTTTGTCAAAAATTGCATGGTAAATGGGCAACATAAATCCATTACAAACTTGATATAGGTGGTGTTTATAATGGGCTTTCCACAACTTCTGGTGATAGATATGAATGGGCATGGGGTCTTGTGGAGTCCATCTCCACCCCAGCATAGGAAATTCGGAGTTAAAACAGAGAGTATCTAAGATGTAGGCACTAAAGTAAAATGGAGGAATAAACCTATCAGTAACACGGGATTTGTTTCTAAACTCAAGAATAACTGTTGCTAACTTATCAGATAATATATTCCCCCAATCCATTATTTCGCTATTGACTGTTGCTTCCATTAAAGGTACCATCTCTATGGAGAATTTTGAGGAATCATGCAACCCCCAAATCCTACACATCATCGCTCCAGCATAACAATAAGGAGAACACAAGGAATCGACAGAGTACTTACCCGAGGATTCATGCTTGTGTTTCGCGGGGTTCTGTCTCAATTCCCATATAGATGCTGATTCAGTTTCATTTTCATCTCTAAACTTCTCCAGGAATGCTTTGTTATACTTCTTCTCTGGTTCGGGCAAATGGTACATTTTTCTCAAATCATTGGGTTGAAATGAACCGAAGACTCTCTCGTCGATAGTGCAAAATGTTATGTTTGTAATTGGGATTTCCTCAACTGCCCACCTTACTACATCTGTGTATGGAAGAATTTGCTCTCGAGCCACTATCCGGTGTAAGTAAGAATCAACCAAATCCTTTAGGGTAGCCTCAGACTTCCGGTTCGAGCCTGCAGTAGCTTGTACTGATGTTTCTTGAGGTTCTTCGGCTTCAACTAGATTATAGATGCTCTGCCAACTAGTATTACCGAGACCAAGACATGTAGTGTCTGATATTAATCCCTTTTTACTTGGTCTTGGATCAGCGGTATGTTTTCATGTTACTGCGGAAGCTGAAGCTGTTCCAAATTTCTTAGACTTCTTCCCCATTTGGCCTAAATTTTCTGCTTCGAAGGAGCTCTACGCAGGAGATAAAATGAACGTAATGCAGAGAATAGGTGATGCCAACCAAGTATGAAAAGATTATATCAATCAATGAATAATGGAGGATTAAAATAAGACTGTCGCAGATACAATCTCTAAAGAGATTTTGGCATAACTGCTCCATTAATTGGCTGTTTAAACCTATCAATCATTTAAATGCTCATCATATCGTTTATTCGCCGAATAGTTCATTTAAGTGTGGCTTTGAGTTTTTGGCGGTTGATCGCAAGTGAATCACTATTGGGAATAGAAAGGCTTTTAATAACGATTTAATATAATATACCCAAGCCTTATCAATCCTTTTTGAAAGTCGTGCTTAGCTTTATCGCAATCGGAGATCGGAGGAATGCTTGAGTAGTTATATTGGTGTCATCGCGAAATCCCCGATCGCTGATAGCGATATCGCTAATTCGCATTGGGAGTTTTTCAGAAGAGGGCTTTGCATGCATGTTACACTCCCTGATCGCCGATAGCGATATCGCATCGGAGCAAAGAGAGGGGGCCTTTTGTTACGATTTCTTACCTTCTCGATATCCGATAGTTATTCGTGCTTGTCGCATCGGGGAAAACCAATGGGTCTTTTGTTATGCATCCTTTTTTATTGCGATATGCGATCTTGCAATCGCTTTATCGCAATAATAAAGAATTATTCATTTTTTATTATAAGATCGATTATATGTTGTCTCAAAAGGTTTATAATGTTTTGTTTCTTTTCGTACCTTTTGAGGAATGATAAGTCGATACCACTTTTATCTAAAAGGGACCCATTACATATTATAGTTTTGAAAGTAAAATTTTATGAAATGGGGGGTTATTTTACATCACAACACTACTGTGATGAGAAATACTCCCCGGGGCATAAATGCAAGGAACCCAAATTCTTTCAAATTGATGCTACTGATCACAGTTCATCGGAGGAAGCCCCACCATTTGAGGAACTAGAGGAGGAAGATGAGGACAACCAGCTGGACAATGCACTCCTAGCTACACCTGGCGAACTAGTTATCTCGCTTCATGCTTTGGTAGGGATTTCTTCTCCCCAAACTCTCAAAATCAGAGGTTTTATTAAGCATCACCCTATAGTAATCTTGATTGATAGTGGAAGTACGCATAACTTTATCCATCAAAGAGTCGCTGAAGCAGTGCATTGTTTTGTCAGAGCAGTCTCTAACTTCCAGGTCCAAATTATTGATGGGGGGACAATGAAATGTGAAGGGCGCTGTGAAAATGTCAAACTTCAAATGGGGGATTATCAGCTAAAGACCCACATGTTTTCCATACACATGGGAGGGTGTGACATTTTCTTAGGTGCTAAATGGCTCCACACACTCGGCCCATTCACAATGGATTTCCAGGAGTTATATATGAGCTTTAAGCAGAACAACCACATGCATACCCTCCGCGGACTCCAAGCGGGTGCTCCCTCTATCATCAGCTCACATTGGATAGTAAAATTGTTAAAAAAGGGCCACCATGGAGTTATAGCCCAATTTAATTCCATCCAGGCCTTCGAACCCACTTCTCTTCATATTCATCTTGAGATGCAAGAGATCTTAAACAACCATCTGTTGGTCTTTGACAAGCCTCATGAGCTTCCACCCTCGAGAGGGGAACATGATCATAGCATTACTTTGGTCCCAGGGGCCCAACCACCAAATGTGCGCCCATATAGATACCCGTTCCCCCAAAAGAATGAAATTGAAAAAATCATCAAGGAACTCCTGGAAGCAGATGTCATTCATCCTAGCATTAGTCCTTATTCATCGCCTGTGGTCATGGTGCTCAAGAAAGATGGGGAATGGTGTATGTGTCCAGACTTCAGGGCCCTCAACAAGTTGACGGTCAAAGATAAATTACCCATCCCGGTTGTCGATGATTTTCTAGATGAACTAAATGGGGCTCAATTCTTTACTAAGCTCGACCTTCTCTCGGGTTCTCACCAAATTCGCATGAAAGAAGTAGACATTCCAAAGACTGCTTTTCGAACTCAAGAAGGCCATTATGAATTCCTGGTAATGCCATTTGGTCTTTGTAATGCCCCATCCACTTTTCAGAGTCTCATGAACCACCTGCTCAAACCATATCTCAGAAAAATTGTCCTTGTATTGTTTGATGACATCCTCATCTACAGCCGCACCTGGGCCACACATCTTCAGCATGTAGATCTTCTCTTGCAATTGCTCCAAAAGCATAAATTATTTGTCAGGATGTCCAAGTGCTCTTTTGGCATGGAAGAAGTTGAGTATTTGGGCCACATTGTGGGGCATGAAGGTGTCAGGGTGGACCCCAAAAATATCCAGGCAATGCAGGATTGGCCTCAACCAAAGACCTTGAAGAGCTTGACAGGATTTTTGGGTGTCACGGGCTACTATCGCAAATTTGTCCGCAATTATGGTCGCATTGCTAGACCCCTCACTCACCTTCTTAAGAAAAATTCATTTCTATGAAATGATGAAGCGCAACAGACATTTATAGCTCTCAAACATGCCATGTGTTCCACTCCCGTATTAGCACTACTCGACTTCACCAAATCTTTTGTGATTGAATGCGATGCTTCAGGTATGGGTATTGTGGCGGTCTTAATGCAGGAAGGTCGACCCTTGGCCTTCACTAGCCAACAACTAAGTGGGAAAAATCTGGGACAATCTACCTATGAGAAGGATATGATGGCCATCTTACATGTAGTAGATACCTGGCGACCATACTTATTGGGGAGGCATTTCCAAATCCGCACAGACCATCAAAGCCTTAAATATTTTTTGGAGCAACGCCTATCCTCACCATAACAAAATAAATGGCTCACCAAAATGTTGGGATATGATTATGATATAATTTACAAGAAAGGGCGTGAAAATGTGGTAGCAGATGCTTTATCATGCAATTTGAGGAGGAAAGCACCCTGCTCACAATCTACCTTCCCATTCCAGAATGGATTGAAGAGGCTTGCAACGAATGGTTTTCACATCCTTTGCTCTCGCAACTCATTAATAAATTGTAGGCAGATCCAAATTCAACGACGGGCTACTCTTGGCAGTATGATATTCTTCGCTACAAGGACAGAGTCATGACATCACCAACATCCACCCTCAAAAGTTGCATTTTTGTGGAGTTGCACTCATCTCCCACTACATGCCATTCAGGCTTTCAGAAGACTTATGCTCGCACTCGATGTTCATTCTTTTGGACAGGCATGAAAAAGGACATTCTTACTTTTGTAGCTGAGTGTGACATATGTCAGTGCCACAAAGGAGAAACAGTCAAATCCCCAGGCACATTACAACCATTGCCCATCTCGGCCTCAATCTGGGCGAAGGTTTCTATGGACTTCATTACGGGTCTTCTGAAGTCAAGCAAAAATTCATTCATCATGGTGGTTATGGACAAACTTTCTAAGTATGCTCATTTTTGCGCCCTACCCCACCTTTTACACCAGCTTTGGTGGCTCAATCTTTCATGGACCAGATCTTCAAATTGCATGGCATGCCCACTTCCATTGTGTTTGATCGTGACCTGATCTTCACCAGTAACTTTTGGCAGGAACTCTTCAGGCTACAAGGTACCCAACTACAACTCAGTACTTCCTATCATCCCCAAACTAATGGTCAAACTGAAGCAATCAACAAATGTCTAGAGACCTACCTTAGGTGTTTCACTTCAGAAAAGCAACAGCTATGGGTACAGTGGTTACCTCTAGCCGAATGGTGGTATTACACTAACTATCATGCCACCACCAAAATCACTCCACATGAAGTAGTTTATGGTCAACTCCCTCCACCTACTTCTTATATCCAGGGATGCTCGAAGGTACCAACAGTGGATCAACTCCTACAGAATTGCACAACCATATTGGCCCACCTTAGAAAGAATCTCCATCAAGCTCAAAACCGCATGAAGCAACAAGCAGATCAACATCATTTAGAACACGAATTTCAAGAAGGGGATCAAGTATTTTTGAGGTTGCAACCATATAATAAAACATCACTCAAAGACAAGGGTTGTCAGAAATTATCTCCAAAATTCTACCGGACCATATCAAGTACTTCAGCTCATCGGAGAAGTAGCCTACAAGTTAGCTTTGCCACCCACGACAAAAATCCATCCAGTCTTCCATGTCTCATGCCTCAAGAAAGTGACTGGGAACCATTGCCGAATTCAAATCAGTCTACCAAAATTAGATGAAGAAGGTTCAATCTTGCTCCAACCTGAACAGGTTTTTGACATGTGAGAACGGCACCTGTGCGGCCGCACAATCAAGGAAGTCCTCGTCAAGTGGAAGGACACCTCTCCAGAAGATGCGACCTGGGAACCAACCACTGTCCTTCAGCTATTTCCGCAGCTTTAGCCTTGAGGACAAGGCTATTTTTATGGGGGAGGGCATGTTAGGGTCCAACCCTAACCCCCTTATTTATGTAATAGGGTCGAGCCATAGTTATAGTTAAGTAAAGAGTCAATAAAGCCCATATTAATAATTGTAAGTGGTTGACCGACATTTAAAGAAGGGACCAAAGTTAGTTGCAAATGGGCCATGGTATTAGATAGATGGTATTAATAAGAACCATGGTATTGACCCATGGTATTTGCATGTATGAATCCTATATAAAGGATAGAGACTCCCCTCGAGGAGCATCGTGTCTTATTTTGTAATTGAGCCCAGCGCTATTGGAGGTTGCCCCCTCGAAGAGGAGGGTGAACATTGCTTTCCTTTCTGCATAATAAAATACTTGTTGTTATTTCTTATTGTTCTGTGTTCTGGGTATATTTCTTCACATATTTGGTATTCTGGTATCTTCTCGCAGGTCAAGAGCATAACATATCCTTAACAAATCTAAGGGGATTTTTAATGGTATTAAGGGGTTTGAAGGTAGCAGAAACTCCAATTTTTTTAAGAATATGAGCAATACTATTAGTGGTCCCCTAGATGAACGAAAGTTGCACTTTAGAGATTTGATAACCATGACCAAGTTTAATCCTTGACTCTTTATTGGCCCTTTGAAAATCTCTAACATCTTGTTGTTTGTTGTATGTTATAACCATTATTTTCAAAAACTTTCAGAAAATGAGAATTTTCCTCTTCCAGGTGATTCTCATCAGAAATCCTTAGAGAAAGATGGCAAGCGTCTTGAGAAATCCAAGTTTTTGCATTGGAAAATATGAAAAGTAGCATGAAAATATTGTTTGGTGTGTGTTTTTTTGCGAAAGAAAAAACATCTTTATGTTGATTGCGAATTCCCATAATATTTTAGGATCCGATGAACATAAGTAAAATCAAATAATTGAACTTTCCCATGTCAATCAAATCTTAAAATATTTTAGGAATCCACGATTAACTTAAAAAAAAAAAAAAAAACAAAAGCTAAAACTAAATTTAATGCGAGAGAAATACATAACTTATAATTACTACAAATATTCATTCAGATTTTCCACACCTACAACATTATGAAGTAATCTTTCTTGAACTCTGAGCTATGTCTCATGATCACATTAACACATATTTCATTCTATAACGTTTCCACATTCCTATTAACGTGGATAATTCATATTTATGTCTCAATATTAATACGATAGGCATTAATTAATTACACTGGGAGATTCATTCATATTGTACATCGTGATGAGACGGCAGTTTATGTTTTGGCGGCTACGTAGAAGAAAGTTGGGTATGAGGGAGAGTATATATATAACTTAATCGGTAGGAGTTAGCATTTAAAACAGAGAGCAGAGGCTCTTTGTTTTGGGTAACCATTTAAAAATCTTTTAATATTTTTATTTGTATTAAATTTTAAAAATATTTCAAAATAAAGCTGACAATTGGATTTTTAAATTATTGCAAAATTTGCAATTGCATTATGTTGAGGTCTCTCTCCTCAACCAATACAATGACATTGAAGAACTAAAAAACTTTAAAGGGTTATGTAGGGCACACTACTTAGAGCTTATAAGTTGCTTTCTAAAACAAATTATTAACAAATCTCGATGACATGAATTAAATTTTGGAGTGAATTTTGGTTTTGATATTAAATTGTATTATATATATATTAAAAAGGGGGATTAAGTTTTCTAGAAGAAGCTTTATTATAAGGCTTGTATGTACAATATCTTACATATACATCAATCACGTCACATCAAATTACATATTGACTCTGAAATCGCTGCATAGTGAAGGCCGCGCAGCGCCACATCAACGAGGATCGAACACTAGTGGGGTGCGAGGAAGCCAACATCCTTCACTGTGGGAGCCATGCACTCATGTGCATATATATATAATATATATATTTAATTAATGCTTATGAAATATTGAAAATTATTTTGCAATCAATACAGATCATCTTAATTATAAATTTACAAACGTCAAGAGGATTAAAATATTTTAATAGCAATTTTTTTAGTATATAAAATTTGGAAAAAAAATTGTACATAAAGAGACAAATTCTAGCTAAATTTTGTTCTATTTTAAACAAAATTGACCAAAAACACTTACATGAAAATGAGCCAAAACATAGACCGATGTTTTTAAAATATGATAGCAATTTAGTTTTTTAATTGTGGTGGATAATATTTACATATATGTGTAGTTGACTTTGAAATATTTTATTTATAATCTACATTGAATAACTTATTATTATTAATATTTTTGAATATCAGGTATCAATTTATATTGAAATTTGAATAACTTATACATTTGACTAGCCAAAACATATAATAATAATAATAAGACTAGTTGAAATCTTTTTAAAATGTGTTAAGGATAACAATTTAGTTTTCTTAATTTTTTTATATAATAGGTATATTATCCATATTAAAACTATATACTTTTATTAATATATTTTTAATAATATAATATATGTTGACACTGAAATATTTTATTTATACCCATAATGAATATTTTATTATTAATAATATTCATTGAATGTCACATAGCAATTTTTTCTTTAAAATTTAATGACTTCTTTTCTCTTTTATTAGGAAACAACTAAATTATTTTACTTTTAACTATTACTTCCTTTTTAGCATCAAAATACTAAAATGCTTTAAGAGTAACAATTTATTTACTTATTACTATTATTATTAGGAAATAGCTAAATTATTTTACTTTTCACAATTACTTCGTTTTGAGCATTGAAATACTAAAATGTTTTAAGGATAACAATTTAGTTTTCTTAATTGTTTTATATAATATGTAGATATATGCATAGTTGACTTTTAAATGTTTTATTTATGGATTACATCCTCCATATTAAAATATTTTTCTCTTATTAATATATTTTTAATATGTACATATATGCATAGTTGACATTGAAATCATTTATTTATGAATTGTATTGAATATTTTTATTATTATTTATATTTTTTTGAATGTTACATATTATTTTTATATTAAAAATTAAATGAATTACACATTTAGCTCTTATTAGGAAGTAGCTAAATTAAATAAGGCAACTGTGTAGCGGCAGTCCCTGCCCTATTGACTTTAAATATTGTTGTCCGTAAATAGTAAATGATTATAGTAACAATTATAAAACGATTTTTGGACATTTGGACCAGTTTTGTCCGTAAATAGTAAATAATTGTAATAACAATTATAAAATCAGTATTTGGACGTTTGGACTAGTTCTGTGTTTTGTTTGGACAATATTGACATAATAATTAAGTTTTTATAAAATTATAATCATTAGAATTAATTGAAGTATAAAGTATTTTTGTATCTTTGACACTCGATGCACTTGTACATAAAAATCTTAAGACATAGTACCATTATCCTATGATTTTTGAATGCACGGAATATACTGTGAATAACAGTAAATAAATTAAATAGAATATCACTGTGAATAGCAGTAATTAAATAAATTATAGACATTTGATGTAATTTTGAAACAGGGCAAAAAACCACTAACCTATGATGTTTTGCACATAATCATTTAAGCTACATTCTACAACAGTTTCAAAGCGTGCTTCTATTTTTTTTGGTATCAATGTTTTATTGATACAGGGATCTCATATTTTTTTTAATTGATACAATAATCCCCATCTAGTTAAAAGAATTGGAGCTTATTTTGTATCAATGTATTATTTATGCATGGATCATGATCAGGATAAAAGAATTCGAGATACCACAACGGTGTAAGTTCGATTATTGACATTTAATAATACAGATTTATTACATGTCTTGCTATAAGAAGATGGTACAGATGTGCTTGATTGAAACAATTTTTCTTGAAATTTGTAAGACACTGCAGAAAACATATATAGAATACTCATAAGAATGTGTATTTAGATTTGTTTTGTTTATTTTAATGGCTAGAATCAATAATGAGATTATAATATTTATAATCACTAAGTGTGAAGAAAACATTTTATCATCCATAAATAAGTGTAAATAAAGTGAATTAACAATTTAAATTATAAATTTTAAAATTACTTCAAGGGAATAAGTGTAAATAGAGTTAATTAACGATTTAAATTATAAATTTGAGAAAATTATTACTTTAAAGAAGCTCTGCATGCATGCACCACGTGCCCCTTCTACATCTAGTCTATAGCATGTAACCCACGTTGCATTTGTATAATTACCTAAGCTCTGCATGCATGCACCACGTGCTCCTTCTACGTCTAGTCTATAGCATGCAACCCACGTTGCATTTCTATGGTCATGACAGGATTAATCAACGAGTGAGAAGAGGACAAGGCCCCATCGATCCATAAGAACAAAGACATCAGAAGCCTAAACATGAACAACAGAGGTAACCATCAGCCTGTAACCTTTTGACGGAAGCCTTAACTAATTGATTTTGAGATTGATTTATTGATTGAGGAGTTGGAGGATCGGTATTATGATAACCCGGAGTTTGTCTTATGCCATTCTATCTTTAGCATATCTCTCAGCTACTAACGGGGATGATCAATAGGTGTTTCTGTATCAAATGTTATGAGCGGTGAGCATTACGAAATATGCTTCAATAGAAAATACTTTCTGAAAGTTCCCACCATTAGATTGTTTGCTACAGTTCGTTAAAATCCTCGTCACAGAAAACTTTAATTGTACAAGTCTAAATTCCCCACCAATTATTTTTTTTAATATAAAACTTGTTATTTGTTCTACAAGTAAAATTCTGATATTGCAGGATTTTTTTATTAATTGTTTTTGAATTATTTCGCTGGATAATTAATGTTTGTAGATTCTTCACGGAAATTTTACTAATATCACTGGAGTTATACTCAAACAAAGCATGGCAACATAAATTGTTAAGCATATAAATTGGAAATTTAAAAAGTACAACAAAGAAAAAGAATACATTAATTATGTACTCACATAGGAGTGAGCATAAAAATGATGAACTTGTTTGAAGTTAACAAGAATAAACATCTTGTACTCCAAAAGAATTTGAATTCCACTGCAGATATAGTGTAAATATTTTCATTGAAGAAAACCCCCAAGGAAAAAAGAGGAAAAAAAGGAAAACAGGCAAAAAACAAAAAGAGGAAAAAAGAAAAATAGGTTAGGAATGATTATTTTTAAGGAGGAAAAAGAGAAAAATGGGTTACAAATAATTATTTTTATATTTGGGTTAAACTAAGTATTATGGGATTATCATTTACGCCATTGTAAATCTGTTGTGTGTTTTCAATGATGTCTTGTATACAAAACACTAATAAAACAACACATGAAAATGCACTAAAATGAAAATACACTGAAACAAAATAAGATGATATCTATACAAATTGTGGCTTCAATGGGGACTCTAGTGTCAATACAGTGCTGATAATAAAGATCAATGTACTCGATATCAAGTATCTTCAAGCTTGCCTCGTAGCACGCTGGAACATATGCGAGATCTGGTTGAAGAACCAACATGAACATATTACGGATCTGGTTGAAGAACCAACACTAACATACGACAAATTTGAAGAACGATGTAGAGGCGAAGGAATGAAGAGGACATAGGATGAAAAGGGGACATGAGATAGACTAGGTGACAAGTGGCGAGAAAAAAGCTACAGGTGGCCTACAAAAACTTTGCATAAAAATAATTTATTTGTCTTAACATTCTTAAATTTGTATAAGATAACTTGCTCCGACATTTGTTTGGGAAAACTTTAAGATAAAACGAGGAAACCCTGGATTTAGAAGCAAATGGAATAGGGAGAATTAAGTCGGGCCGTTCTGGGGATAATATTGAAAGGCTCAGGATCTTCACATCCGGCTCTAGGCGTTCTGTAAATTGCAGAGATTTCAGTTATGGGAAAAAATGTCAAATTCAAAGTCAAAAAGAACAAGCAGAAGCAAAAGATTGCCCAATTTAAAGTCAAAGGAAACAAAGCAGAAACATAGAAATTCTTTAAAGAAATGTTCATACCTCCTATGGACTCCATGTCCAGCCAAGCAGCTGCTCTTTCCATTTGTGCAAGCTCTCGTCGTCCTGCCAAACCAAACAATATTTGTCTCGTGGACTCGAAGAATGTAACCTTTGAAACACGAACGAGGTACCATTCGAATACCGATTGAGAAACTCCTCTCTGAAGAAATCGGAAAGGATTGAGTTGTTTATGTACGACAGCGTTCAGATTTCAAATTTTTCAAAGTTTTGTTTGCTTGGGGGGAGGACATTTTTTACTCTCCATGGTTTAGGTGGCACAATACGTTTTAATTCAAACATGCAGAAATAATTTTTACATAAGGTATATTTAAAATGGTCGTAAAGATTGCGATGATGCCAAAGTGAAGCAGGAAATAATAGGCTAAACTCAAAACTTTGGTTAAAGCTTTCTGGCGAACAAAGCGCGAGCCTTTTTATACAGGCGACTCTAAACATTTTACCCTAATTTTTCTAGAAAAGCCCGGAAATAAGAGGTCGAAACATAAACTTTGGATAAAAATCTATTGAGTATAAAATTTTATTTTAAACATTGGCTTAAACCTGATATGTACCTGAAATTTTACTCAGTCAAAGCAAATTAATAGCTGGTCAACGATCTATCGATCGCTATTAGTCCCAGGCAGGGACTAATAATTACTTTGTTTTAAACATTGAAATATTTTATATATAATATATATATATATATATTATATTATATATATATATATATTGAGTTTATATTGAATATATTTAAAAACATGGATATTCAAATCGTTTGTATTGAAATAGTTATAAGGCAAATTATAACATTTTTCTTTACATTTAATTACTTTATATTGAATAAATTTGATATAAAATTTATGTTATGAAATATTTTTATTTATAGATATGAGAGTAATCGTGAAATGTTTTTACCATATCTCCTTCAAACTAGGTTGTAATTGATGTTTTGAAATGATTTTAATTAAAACTAACCAAACATGTATATTCATTTTTATTTTTAGTAAAACCAAATTTATTTTTTATTTAGAGTATTTTATTTTTATTTTAAAAGGGACACATGACATTTTAGTTGAGCATAGAAAGAATTACATCTCCCTCATACTAGGTTCTAGAATGCACCTCTCAACACAATAATGATAAAATATCTATGTTAATAATTTCTCTTTTTAATAATGTAGCATACCCCCTTCTAGTTCAAAGACCATAATAAGGGTAGAAATATGTGTTACTATCATTGGCCCAACCTCCATAGTCCTGTCATGAAAATGCTGTCTAAAAAATTCATCATTTTTCAAACTTCTCAAAACTTAAAATAGACATTGCATTGTATCCAGCTCATCGAGAGCTTTTTGGTGATATGAAATTTTTCAAAAACATATGACCATTTGAATTCAGGCCATTAAAGTCTTTCCATGTTATCATTGTTCTGCCACATGGACCCCATTCGACATCCCTCAACCCTTTAGGGTAGGTCCATGTCATAATGCTTGTCTATGCAGCATTGCCACATTACCAATCCTGTGGTCCCATCCAATTCGGTTTCATGGCCCATATGATATATATTAAAAATAACATATATGTCGTGTCTCACCCCCTTGGCCTATCAACATTGAGGACTACCCCCCCTGTGGACATCATCATTTAAGTACCTTGGGATACAATCATGTTTATGACATTTGCTAGGAATTTTTCTCGACCTCTCGGGATAGTGTTATCATTGTTCTGCCACATGGACCCCATCCGACATCCCTCCACACTTTAGGGTAGGTCCATGTCATAATGCTTGTCTATGCGGCATTGCCACATCACCAATCCTATGGTCCCATCCAATTTGGTTTCATGGCCCATATGATATATATTAAAAATAACATATATGTCATGTCTCACCCCCTTGGCCTATCAACATTGAAGACTACCCCCCCTACGGACATCATCATTTAAATACCTTGGTATACAATCCTGTTTACAGCATTTGCTAGGACTTTTTGTCGACCTCTCGGGACAATTGACCCCGGGAATTTCTTGTTGTCCCCTTCTCAAAGTGATGATGTCAGACCAAGGCGATGTTAGTTCCATTCATGCTAACGTTATCCTATTCATGTGGCCACCTCTGGGTGTCCCATGTGTCACCCATTTTTGGCCCACTTAGCCCATGTAAAATGCCAAATCTAGCTACCATCTCGCATGCCATCATGGTGCCACATCAACTTGGGTCCAAATTAAAGGCCATAAAGTATGGGTCCCATCAAGTTCTTGCCTTTGCGCCCAAATGAATTTGCCAACTAATGGTAATAATTATCGTCTCTTGGCGTGAACACTTTGGGATGTAAATACCCCAGGAATTTTTTTTCAAGGCGCAAGTGGTAACAATTTTAAAATGTTGGGGACCAAGATTTAAAGTGATAAATATGACCCATGGTCACATGGACCCTCTTTGCTAGTGATAATGCTAATATATTTTTAATATCAAGCCTCGACTAGCTTAGGCTTGAACTTTCCCCAAACATCGACTTTGCCTCTAACTATCTTGCTCGTCCTCCAAGCTTGGTGAATCTGATTTTCCCTTTTTTTCTATCCATCCTAGACTTATAATTATTTGTGTGCATGTGTGTGTATCATATGGAAAAGGATTCCATTAGCAACCTATAATATCAGCCTACCTCTCTCAAGCTTTAATAAGCACTCTACTCGCCCCCGCCGCCCCCCCCCCCCCCCCACACACACACACACATGCACACGCACACGCACACGCACAGACACGCAGCGCACGCACACACACACACACACACACACACACACACACACACACCACACACACACACACCACACACACACACACACACACACACACACACACACATATATATAACGTTGTGTCTCATAAGATTGAAATTATCTGCAACGACATGTTATGCAAATAATGTTAGTGAAAGAAATTAATTAATTGCAAAGATGACACATCTAGTATATTTAGGACATTATTCTAAATTTTAGCTTATGAGGTAAACACAGGAATTAGACCACTCCACAGGCATTGCACCAAAGATGAGAATTACAAGAATTTATATTCCTTAACATTAACGTATGCATTTACCATTAATCAGGAATACACAAGATATTCCTATAAGAAATCACATTCCACACATTCATAATTCCATTTAAATAGCAAGGTAAGTATACATATAAAATTCACTTGCACATAGAGAAAATAAGCACTTATCTTATAATGAAGGATCTGAAAATTGAGAGTGGGACTCTAACTCTCCACCCAACCTTAGATTGTCTTGCATTGTGACCTTTCTTGCAACCAGTCACCCCCGATCCAGATTTCAAAGCTTGAGGAGGAGTTATCTCAAGAAAATAACCATTGTTACCAGCGAAAATAAGGAGTCCAAAGACCATACCATCTCCACCCTCCAGTTATTCATGGAATCCATAGGCTACTCCATTGCCACCCTTCACTCAATACATGAATTCCAAAGGATATACCACCTCCACCCTTCAACCAATCCAAATGTCATACCACCTCCACCCTTCAGCCAATATAGAGAATTTAGAGGTTATACCACCTCCACCCTTTAGCCAATATAGGGAATCCAAAGGCTACATCACATCCACCCTTAAGCCAATTCCCTCAGTAGCTCCAACCCGAACAAAGAAATCTAGAGCTCACTGAGAAGAACTAGGCACAATACATTTAGTGGCTCCAACCTACACCGAGAATATAAATCTTACTGGAATAATTTCTCATCCTACAACCAAGTAAAGAAGGTTTCAGGACACTCATTAACTAGGAATCCATACAAATAGGGCCTCCACCCAAACTAAGAATTCAGAGAGCCATTTTACTTCACTTGATAGATTCCCAAACCACTCATCTCTGCTCAAAATTGAAAAGGATTTCTCCTTTCATCCTTTCTACATCTTTTTCTTGTCTTATGATACTCTACCACTGATTCAACGTGGGACTTAATTTATTGAGAGGATTAGTGATTAAGCTCCATGGATTCCTTCCTACTCTATTACAAAGGAATCCCCTCTACTCATGTGTAGTTACCCCTAGTTCCTTCCTTTCGTTGGTCTCTTCATTTTATCTCCGTTGCTCTACATTCTATATTATCTATCTAAGCTCTCCCCTAGCTCTTTGTGTCCTTTTCCTTTTGTGTGTCTTCTATTTTGGCCCTCCATACCTTTAAATCCCCTAGTCAACTTCGTCACTACCAATGTATGGCTTCTCTCCTTGTCTCCTCCTCCCGGAACATCTTCCCATCATGAGAGATGGAACAAAACCAACCATCTTCCTAGTTGCATGTTTTATAGACACATTTCCTTGCCAGAACAACTCCTCATTCAATTTTTGTTCTCTTTCCTTGAAATTGTTTCCAAGAGGAGTATGGTCATTTGTCCTTTCTTATTAAATTAAAATCAATGTTGTGGTCATCCCATTTAAGGAATTCCATCCAACTTCCATGATTGCAATTTAATAACCAAGCTTCCTTCCATTCCCAAGCAATCTCCTTCCCCCAAGCTCTGAAATCCATGTCCCATATCTTAATCATTTTAATTATAACAAAATGGATATATTATTTAAAATAGGGGATTAGCCCAAAAGGGTTGTCACAAACCCCACACCATTATAGGAATGCCTCTCTTGGTGTTTTATACCTGAATACAATTACAAAATTGCTTAACAACAAGCATAAATCACTATGAGCTTTATAAATACTCCTCAGTTTACAATTCTATTTTACATACATAGTTTATTTCCCAATAATTCAATGAGAATAAACTTCATTAAGTCATTCATACTTCAATGGCTCTTTTGCGGTTTATGGTGCTTTTGGTTCACCCAATCCAGTTTGATAACTTTTCCCTTTTCTTGGAGTGTTTTCTGCCTCCAATATCCAACATTGTTGTCCTTTCCACTCCTTGTTCCTTCAATAAATCGTCCCAGCCCATTTCTTCCCAAGACACACCCAATGTTCTTTTGATTCGAATTAGTCATGCCCATGACCCTTTTTAAACCAAATTACTTTACAAGATCCCCTTCTCAAAAATTCAGTCCCTCGGGTGATCTAGTTCCCCTTTCATGTATTCACTCACCTTCCAAGTTCAGGCAACTCCCTTCCCTTGGAAAGGCTTCCTCACATCAAAAGAGATTTATAACTAAGGCAAGTCCCTACCTCACCACTTGCAAACTTGTCATGGCATGCTTCATCATAATGAGTGGACGTTATTGGGTACTAGATTCCCATAATGGCCCTATTCATAAAATATTTAACTCTAGTGTTTCATTGTGTGCTTCAATGCCTTTGTCATTGCTATAATCTATCCTTGTAGATAGGATCATTCACCTTGACTGGGCAGTTCCTAGAATTCCTACATCCTGGCATACAATCTCTCATGTGTTTCATCGTAGCGAAACCTGCAATAAATTTAAAACAGTCTCTCATGGGTATACTTCTCCATGAGGCTAATTCCTACAATATAGCTTATTTTTCATCACAACAAGACAAAATTAGTTAGTAAACCAAACCATAATTTATGAAAGTTTTAAATAAAACGAAATCATGGTCATAATTTAGAAAATCATTAAATAAAATGAAATATTGATACTTATATTTGGTTTTCCCTTTTTTTATTTAATTCACAAGTACTAAGTTATTTTCCAAGCCTCGATAGCACTCAACAATGCTCGCACAACTCCATGTAGTATTCAACTCACATGCATTGAGATGGTTGCCAAACTTGGAAAGATACAGTAGTGGAAACACTCCACACAACCTTCGGTATTTTCCTCTCTTCTACACACACACACACAAATTGGATTGTTTTACCCAACAAGCATCCATTGGGGGAGGTGCTCCATGTGGTCTTCTCATATAGGTTCAAATAAACACCCCCCTTCCCTCTCACTCACTTCCTATGAGTGTGGGTACTACCAATCATAATATTCTTATGTCGATAGGAATATTATTTACCATCACAACTTTGTTATCATAACAATTCCCACATCGCAACTCTACATCACAAATGTCATATAAACACACACACACACACACCATAGACACAATATAATTTATATATTATAAAAATGCACAATTCACACATCACCATGGCATCCTTGTCATCACAAGTCCTCTCACTACTCTCCCTTAATCACAACTCCCATCAGAACTTCCAAGTTCAAGTAACCCCCATTCAAGGCAGTCTACCTGTCCTAATAGTAGCCGAGGAAACCCCCAATTTCAGGAGGTCTACCTATAGGTATTGCAATAGATGAATTTTATGTGTTGAGTGGTTTCTTATCCCAAGGAATCACTCAAAGGTACGTGTGCCCCATCCTTTGACCAAGGCTCTAGTTGGTAATTAGCATACTTACTAACATAAACTTCAACATTTTGTGGTCATAAAATAATATAAACATGGTCACATGAAAGTCATAATCACATGACAATAAAATTGATTAAACAGGAATACCCAGTTTCTCAACAGATTCCTCACATAACATGGAATCTCATTGGATAAATTCATTACGTTATCCCAATCATGCCATTCATATGTTCATCATCATTTATAAGCATAACCAATCATCCTTCCACAATAATGACTCTTGACAAAACATGTCAATTACAATGGCATTTTCATATGTTCATTTAGTCATCAATCATGTTCATGAATATAAAATATATTCATGTGTGTGTGTATCAAGTGATTTCAATGTTAGGAGAACATCTTGTATCCATGCAATGCATTTATAAAATTTAGAATGACAGTTACCAATTCAGCCAAGGAATTTGTTACGCAAATTCCTTCCTTTACCTTTTCATCTTACTACCACCATTAACATTATCAGTTGATATCATTGTTGTTCCAATATTCACGATTCATTAGACTCAACATTTATTTCTTATGTTGTTCACACATTAGAAATTTTTAGCCTGGATATGTTTTTCTCATTCATGCTTGTTGTCACATTTAGGAGCGATGATCCAACACACACTAGTGATGGCATTTTCCCATTCCATTTTTCTAATTGATGTTCCATATTTCCTAGAACTCACTCAACATATTCTCATCCATGCCAAGTACACACTTCCCATTTCCATCCATTTTCATTTCCATTCATCGCTCTTTATTTATTCACAAGGCCTTACCCAAGTCACAAAATTATGTTGGGTTTTACTCAACCATTCCCCTAGACCTTTGTGGCTTTCTATCCACATCCAACCAATTTTCCCAAGGGCCCAAAGCATGAAAGACAAAAGAAAAAAATGAAAACGACATGAGGGAAATAATAAAAAGAGTTTCATGACATAAAAAATAAAATTACAAAACAAAATAGCATTTCCATGCATATGGTTGACATTCAAAGCACTCGAAAATAGAAAATAAAGACAAGAATCCAATTAGCAAGGTGTAAAAGATATGAAACATCCAATGCTTTCACATCAACCCATTCCCATGATTCTTGATCTTTTCAATGTGTCATGTGTAAAAGCTCGTTTGAGCCCTCTCTAAGGTTGTATGGAAGCCTTTTAAATTTGTAGTGCCCCTCCAAATTCTCCAAGGATGGATCCTTCAATTCTTATCAGAGGGTCTTGAGGGGATATCCCCTCCTCTTCCCCTCTCTTCCCAATTATACAGTACGAGCTCAAATGCCTGAGAGCTCTCATGAGCTACTCTTTTGTTGTTTTACTAAATCTTTCATGCACTACCATATGCACCTAGATATTAGTAGCATTAGTGTGAGAGGACTACATGTTTCCACCCATCCATGTTATACCAAATCATGTCTCCCTGCAATTGCAAGCACATCTCAAATTTCTTATCAGTCGTATGTCTCAAACCAAGACAAAAATTAAACATATACATTAGCACGGTTTCAAAAATCAGAAATACATACATGTATATATATTATCGTGTTTACCATCATCTCATCCTATATTTTAAAAATTAGTATTTTTACCAAGACTATTAGTATTAATTAAAATTGGCCTCTTTACTGATACCATCATTACAAAATTTTAAAAATCGTCCTTCTAAATTTAAAAATCGACCTACTTTACCAAGGCTAGCCATCATGGAATCTTCAATCTTAAAGGATTAGTTAGAAACAATTTAACACATTAGCATTAGTCATTATTCATGTCACAGTTAAAAGATCATCATGCACATTCATTCAATAAAGTCTACAATCATCACACATGGTACTACAACCAACACCTACTGGAAATCATCAAAAAACACATTACTTCGTAATCGAGTCATAAAATCTCATGCCTCCTTCCACCAAGACTCTTTACGACATAATGTACAGACAATGGGATAACCACATCTTGATAAACATATATAAATATAAACCTTCCATTCAATAGAATCAAGCAATACTATGCAATTACAAGTAGCACAAGGATTTTACAAAATCCTTCATATCATATGAAAATTTACAGGTACAATTATTCTAGTTGTGTAAGAACACACCACTTAACCAGTAGAGTTGGTACTATACACACAACCATACACAGGGCTATGTAGACAGTCCTGCAATAATTAAATAAATGACAAGCATCCAAGGTCATAACAATACATTGTCCCAACCTTCAAAATCCAAGCAAGAAAACCCATGCAATGTCAATTCATTCATTAAATAACATGTTAGAAACAACATTGATGTTAGTATGCAATCCACAATCGCACCCCCCACCCTTTTTGTTAATCGACGACCTTCATTTGGTGGAGGAGTCGACGTCGCAAATTAAACTAAATCCTATTTATGGCATTAGCTGGGAATTTTTCTCTGCCTCCCAAGACAAGTTACCTCAGGCATTTCTTGTTTCTGATGTCAGTAGGAGGGTGACTTCAGTTACTATCATGTTGATATCAGCCTATCCATGTGTCACTCATTTCTGTCCCACCTGACCTCTCCAAAAGGCTAAATTTGGTTGTCACATGGCATTCCACCAAGGCAAATGGGTCTAGGTCAAAGGAAACAGAGTCTGGATCCCACTAAGATCTTGCCTTTGTGCCCAAACAAATTTCCATCAACTGATGGACATAATTCCCATCTCGTGACGTGAAAACCTTGGGAGTTAAATAACTTGAGAGTTTTGGTTCAAGGCATCAGTGGTCATGGTTTTAAAACACTAAGGGCTGAGACTTAAAATGCTGGTTACAACCCCTAGTCACATGGACCCTCTGTGTGAGCGCTAGTGCTAACATAATGTTAGGGTTAGGTCTCGAATAGCTTGGGCCCAAACTTCCCTTGAACGTCAAGTTTTCCTTTGACTGTCTCACTCAAACCCCGAACTCATCAACTCCGGATTTTCCTTTTTTTGCTCTCCCTCCTAAGCTTATGCTTTTATATATATATATATATATATACACCCTTGGTGACCTTCCACACATATATATATATATATATATTATATATATATATATATATATAATATATATATATATTATATATATATATATTATATATATAGATATATAGAATGTTATCTCTCCTTAGATTGCAACTATGTACAACAGTCTATTATGCAAATCATTTTAGTGTAAGAACTTAATCAATTATAGAGATGATACATGATCTACTATATTCATGCCATTATTTTGAATTTTAGCTTAGGGTGTAGACATGGGAATTATACCATTCCTCGAGAATTGCAATAAAGATCAACATTGCAGGAATTTACATTTCTTAGACTTAACATATGCATTTATCATTAATCAGGATTGCATTGGGCAACAACATTCCATATTCCTATAGGAAATCGCATTCCAGACATTCATAATGGAATTTATATAGCACAATAAGTATACATATAGAATTCACTTGCACATAGAGAAAGTAAGAACTTATCTTATAACGAAGGATATGAAAACTAATATTGAGACTTTAAATCTCCACCCAATCTTAGATTTTCCTACACTGCAATCTTTTTTACAGCCAATCACCCATGCGGTGGATTTCAGAGCTTGAGGCGGAGTTCTTTAAGGAAAACAACTATTGTTGCTCGCTGAAACAGGAAGTCTAGATACCATATTATCTCCACCCTCCAACTATTTAGGGAATATAGAGGCTATACCACTGCTACCCCTCAACCAATATAGGGAATCCAGAGGCTATACCACCTCCACCCTTCATCCAATATAGGGAATCCAAATGCTACACCACCTCCACCCTTAATCTAATGCCCTCAGTAGCTCCACCCTAAACCAGGAATCTATAGCTCACTTAGAAGAACCAGACACAATACCTTTAGTGGCTCCACCCTACACCGAGAATCCATAGCTCATCGAATTAATTTCTCAGCCTGCAACCAAGTAAAGAAGGTGCCAAGACATTCCTTAACTAGGAAACCAAAGAAAAATGGCTTCCACCCAAAACAAGGAACCCAAAGAACCTACGTTCTTCACCTGAGAGATGTCAAAATAACTGTTCTCTGCTCAAAAACGAAAAAGGATTTCTCGTTTCATCCTGTCTACGTATTGTTCTTCTCTTTTGATGCGCTGCCACTGATTTGATGCATTGTTCCAGCTCCTTATAATATTAACACTTAATCTCCATGGTGTCCTTCCTTCTATATTACAACGAGATCCCCTCTTCTCATGCAATGTGGCCCCCAGTTCCTTCCTTTCATTGGTCTCTACCTTTTCTCTCCTTTTATATGAATTATTCATTCTTTGTGTGAGCTCTTCCCTAGCTCTTGGTGTCCTTTTTCTTTTGCATGCCTTATTTTTTGGCCCTTCAGACCTTTAAATCCCCTGGTCCACTTCATTGTTGTCACGTTATGACTTCCCTTACCATATTTTCATCTTCCCATTACGACAGTTTTAAGAAAACCAACAATCCTCCTTGTCGTGTGTCTTCTAGACCCATTTCCCTTCTAGCACGACTCCTCCTCATTCAAATTTTGTCATCTTTTCTTCTAAGTTTTTCCAAGAGGAATATGGTCCTTTGTCCTCTCTTCTTCAACTGAAATCAATAGTGTGGTTAACCCATTTAAGGCATACGAGCCAACTTCCATGATTGTAATTTAATAACCAAGCTGCTTTCCATTCCCAAGTAATCTCCTTCCACCAAGATCTGAAATATGTATCCCATATCTCAGTCATTTTAATTATAACAAAATGACTATTTTATTTAAAATAAAACATAGCCCAAAAATTTGTCACCATAATTTATTTGTTCAATATTAAAATATTTTTTAAAATCATAATAAATTTCTTTGTTAAATCTTATAGTATTTCTTGAATTTCTCAACAAATATAATTCTAAAATTTATTTATATATATAAATAAATTAAAAAAACAAATCAAACCACTTAAAACTATTTTATAATATAACTTATTTTATTTATTAAAAAAATATAATCACATGTAAAAAGTATATTATTTAAATCAATCCACAAAACTTATTAAAAAAAAATTAATAATAATTACATGTCATTATATTAATTATACAAATATTACAAACGTTTAGCTACCCAATGTGTTTGCATGTCATTACATTAATTAAACATTGTACAAATATCACAAACATTTAGCTACCCAACCTTTATTAAAATATTTTATTAATTTATATGTATATACATCAAATGCTATGATTCTAAAAGAAGTTAATTTTTGTTTTGTTTATCTGTATATATGTGAATTTTATTTTTATTTTTAGAGCTATGTTTTCGAAAAAGTTAAATTTTTGTATGGTTTATTGGTATATATGTGATTTTTATTTTTATTTTTACTTTTCTAATTATGTTAAGTTAGGACTAGCTTCAATATTATAAAGAAAAACAATTTTTTGTTTAGTTTAAGTGTATATTTTTCAAACCAAAAAAATTGAATTAAGTTGGGTAGATGCTAACCTCAATGTTAGATGGAAGAATAATAATTCCCTAAAAGTTGGTTCCCATCCTCAATCTATACTAAACCTATGTTAACCTCAATGTTAGATGGAAGAACAATGATTTCCCAAAAGTTGATTTCGATCCTCATTTTATACTAAACCCCACAGGGTAGATGCTAACCTCAATGTTAGATGGAAGAACAATGATTCCCCAAAAGTCAGTTCTCATCCTCAATCTATACTAAACCCATGTTAACCTCAATGTTAGATGGAAGAACAATGATTTCCCAAAAGTCGGTTCCCATCCTCAATCTATACTAAACCCATGTTAACCTCAATATTAGATAGGAGAACAATGATTTCCCAAAATTTAATTCCCATCCTCAATCTATACTGTTCTACCCTAAAATGTTCTACACAAAATTTCTACCCTAAAATGTTCTAAATAAATTCATTTTCAAATTGTATATATGTATATCGTATATGAAGGAATAAATGAGTATTTTTTTATTTAAATATTTAAGTAGTTTGTAGGGTAATTTATTCACACGTTATTTGGTTATTTTAGTCTATAAGGGTTTTATTTCATAGTTGTTATGATACGAGAGTTTTGTTCTAATTCATAGATGTTGTTATGGTATAGACCTTTTAAATTATAATGAAATGTTAAAATGTCAATTTATTGTTATTTATTATATGTTTTTTCATGTTTTTTCGTTAATTTTTATTTGAAAAAATAAACAAGATAAATTATCTATAATTATTTGGGTTCAATTTTTTTCTAGATTAGCAAATAATTTTTTGTCTTTTGAGCTTCATTTCACTCAATCTACTATCATTGGAAAGGAAGGAAATGTAATACAGTGGGAAGTATCTTTATCAATTTAAATTTTGTATTTATGATAGTCAATTACACCTTCACTTTTTTTTTAAAGGGGGAGTCCCCTGAAGAAGCTTACATTAGCCCAGAGTACAATATTTTACATTATATACAGATTGTCGAATCAATCACATAGTTACATATATACAGATGCTTGATGTCAACACATATGCTGCTGTGCAGCGCGATAAACGATGGGAATCAATCACGAGCGGGGAGCGGGAAAGTCCTCCGCCACAACCACGTGAGTTGTGCACTCATGTGCATATTACACCTTCACTTTATCTTCATCTTTTGAGTTGTATTATTTCTTTTGGTAAACATCCCATACTCCAAAATATATTTTATGTTTATATAATAAAGTTTATATTAAGTTTTAATATTAAGATTTATTTTGGGTTATTTATTATAGAGTTTTAATATTAAGGTTTATATTATATTTATATTATACACTTTATATTCATATTTAATGTTAGGGTTTATATAATAGCTTTTAATATTCGTATTTATAGAAACTTTTATTCTAGTTTATATATTTTTTTCGATATATTAGGTTTAATAATTTTTTTGAATATTAGGGTTATACTAGGTTTTAATATTAAGATTATATAATAGGTTTTAGCGTTAGGTTTTATATTAGATTTTAATGTTATGGTTCATAGAAAAGTATTGTCAACCATGGCTAGATATGTGAAATAATGGTGAGTCATGTTGAACCATGGAAAATTTAAGTCAACCATCATTTTTGAAATAATCAATTTTATTTATTATTATTTTAAAAAAATAGACATAACTAATTTCACATTGATTATGTTTACTCGTGGGATAAATAACTAAATATAATTAAATCAATCAAAATACTAATTAATATATTAATTAAAACAATAATTTATTAATAATTAGTTTATTAATATGTATGTGTGTGGTCATATACCAAACACGTTTACTAATGTGATTGTGCATGCGATTGGTATATGCCTATTGACATATATCAACCACATTTGTTAATATGGTTGTGCTAGTATGATATGTACTCAACATCTAACTTTTTCAACAATTGCTTTACCTCTTTGCAGCTATCACAAAGGACATTATGATTTGGAAATATGTTATCTCTGAGTAACTTCTAGTTGGTGGGAAATATAAATGTAAACACAAAAAAAATGTACGTTGGAAGTATGCTTATTGAAATATAAATGTACATTGTCACAAAAATGAACAAATTTGTTTTCTTTGTTGATTAGGTGAAAATTTTAAGTAAATATAGAATAATAATTGTCAAATTCCTCAATTTTATTGTTATGTA
>APFE030223365.1:97469-171415 GCA_000404065.3 Pinus taeda | reverse complement strand
GGGTTTAAATCACATAATTGATAATAATAAAAAATCCCCTTTTCCCCTTTCATTAATGATCGATTAGGAATGGGGCCCAAAAATGTTTTTCAGTCATTAATTAAATCCAAAAGGGTGAAGTAATGATGGGAGTATATAATGGTTTATTGGAATAGGGGGAAGCAGTGAGTGGTTAACATTTTGGTCCTAGCTCATGCATTCAAAAGCTAGATAGTAAGCTGAAACAAAATTTGTTGTTCAGGTGCTAAATTCGATTAAAAATTAAATCTTGTAGGCTGAAGAGATTAAAGGGTGCATCACGAATAGATAAATAAAATGATCGTGTTAAGAATGAATATTCCCATGCATAAATGGATTGTTAATTATTGATGTAAATACTGAGAGATTGAAGTGTTCTGAAGGGATAGACAAACAACATGTTTGATGAATATGAGGAGAATAAGGGGGTTGCAAAGAAAATAATAGTGATGGTGGACCTTTGGTTGAACCATACTTATGTCGGTGTCGAATTTGTTTATGGATATAACTATGTTATGAAGAGTTGAAACATCCAGTGTTTCAAGTCAACTCATATCCCATCATTAGGGACAAGAAAAAAAAATCATAGGTAAAATGTTCTCCGGAAACACTAGACATTTTAACTCTTCATAACACGGTTATATCGAAAGACTACTTCTACACTATGACTCATAACTACATAAATATACATTTAAAAATACTTGTTTAGCAAATAATTAAAGAGGAGGAATATTTCTTGCAGGAGGCAAGGAGGAGTTCATAAACTTAAACAAAATTATTAAGGAATACTTTAAGGCCATGGATTTGAGTTTAAATGAATGAAATATAGATCTAATTGGCTAGTTCATGTTTTTCCCTATAAATATTAGAGGTTGGTTCCTTTAAAAAGAGGTGGCAGACATCTTTGAGGGGTTTGGTGTCTCCTTTGAGTTGTTCCTCACAACTTTTTTGTAAATTGAGGTTGGAGCATGAATTTACAACATAATCAAAACGGAATTCGTCATTTTCTCCCATATGGGTTTCCATGTTATTTCTTGTGTTCAAAATTTTATGTGATTGGTACTTTCCTCTATTCTTGAGCGCATTTGTTTGATTATTTAAATAAATAAGTGTAAAAATTTGTATGATACTAATTCACTCCCCCTCTTAGTATTCATTGATTACCAACAAATGGTATCAAAAAAAGTTCCTAAAAAAATAATTTAACAGATGGAAGGTAGATTTGTATGGAATCATGGCCAAACAATATGGATTCATTTCAAACATAGCATGAGTCTTTGATCGAACCAATTATGTATTATAGAAAATAAGAATTGAATCCTACCTAATGTCTCTTGGTGTTAATGCTTGATAGTTTGTTGAAGTTGGATACATACTGCCAATAAGTCCTCCAATATATAAAAACGAAGGAAGAGCATATTCAAACAATGAAAAGGCTATAAATGAAATCTTGTGCAGTCTTAAGCAATATGAATTAGTTAGTGATGTAGTGAAAATCTACTAAGGAGGTTTAGGATAAACTTAAGAAAATCTACAAAAGAGATGCTCAAGTAAAGAAATCCAAACTTCAAACTCATAGAATGAGATTTGAAATTTTATAGATGAATGAGGATAGAAGTATTGCATAACACTTTTTTAGAGTTAATAAGGTAGCTAGCATGATTAGAGGCCCTACGAACAAACTTGATGAAGATGCAGTGGTTCAGAAAATATTGAGACCTATTCTTATGAGTTTCAATTCCAACATATCTACCATTGAAGATATGCACAACCTAAATGCTCTCTCAATGGTAATACTTCATGGAACTCCCATAGCATATGAGATGAGAATTAGAAAAGAGAAGTCAAAACCCAAGGAGGTTGCCTTCAAAGCTTCAATGAATTCTAAGGAAAATCAAGATTGTTCCAGTTATGAGTCATATTAGGAGATGGCTCAATTTGTGAGGAATTTAAATAGAGGATATGGAAAGTATAAAGTTAAGTTTCCCCTCAAATTAGTCACTTTGATTCAAAATGGCCTTACACTAAAGATGAGAAGTGAAAAAAAGATAAATATCAAAAGACTAGAAGTAAATATTACAAATACCAAAAAGGAAAGACTGAGAGAAAGAATATTTTTCTATTCGGGAAGATAATAGTTTATCTATAGAAAGTGGAAAATAATCATCTGATGGAAGGAATGATTAATGATTGCTCATAACCTGTTGTAGCAGCTACAACCACCCTCCAAAAATTTTCCTTAGCTTCATTTTGGAGCCTCCCTGCCGACCATCCTCAGCAGCATGTCTAACTGTCAAGCACATTGGCTTCAGCTGTTTCATAGAGTCTTGTTAGCCTGTGCATGCAAGTTTGTTCTACCTCCTTCACAGGCTTCTTTTCAGACTTTCTGTTTGTTGGTGGAGCAACTCCCTCTGGGAATTGTGCAATTCGAGAGGGGAACCAGCCTTCCCTCTAGAAATTGTGCAAACCCATCTGGACACCTAGCTAGGCTGCAGAATTACGTAATTTCTCCTCATAGTATTCCTCTAAAAAATTGCGCAATTCATCCTAAGACAACTAATTAGCGTAGAAATTACATAATTCTGGGCAAAAAATCACCTGTTGCTTCCAGAAATTGTGCAAATCCAGCCAGGTAGCCTACTAGGCTCAGAAATTGAACAATACAGTCAAACATGCTTCCTTGAGAAAATTGCTCAGTTTGACCCAACACAGCTTCTCAGCCCAGAAATTGCGCAATCGTGGGAGACAGTCACCTACTCCTCCCAAAAATTGTGCAATCCCTCTGGGAAAACCATCTATGCTCAACCCAGAAACTGTGTATATTTTCACCCCAGGCTCGTAGATCGATACATGTGCCTTTAGGTTGACTGATTCCCTCCGTGACCGAAAAAACAGATTTTCATGCATGGACTTATTTTCCCAAGGTACATGCAAAGGCATCCCTTTATTTAGGGATCTATTTTTAGCAGTTGGAGGTTACATGCAAGGATCATTTTAGAAACCTCTTGCCAAGTGACGCTTTTCCTAGATTTGTAGCATGCACGTCACAACCTCGATTTTATAAAAAATCATCAACCAAACACTCTGGATCTCATTCCTCACATCAACCTTGTAGCTCTGACATCCCACATTGCATCTAGGAGTCATCGGCACATTCAACTCAATTGTTTCGGGGTAAGCTCACTTTTCATGTCTTGCACGACGTTTTTGTTTCTTTTTTTGTTTCCCTTTGTGTGAGTGTTATCTTCTTGATTGCAATGAGCGCTTGCTGTCATTTTGATGTATGTTATCTTGTAGAAGCACCATTTCAATTTTCGTTCGCATCTAATTGTGTCGCATGCATGACACTATTTTTACACGGACGGTTGTCGTTGTGGCAACTCGCTTCACACACATGCATGTTTTCTCATTTTTTGAATCATGCACTTATTTGTTTGTATGTATGATCATTCACTCTTGGTTGCACTCATCTCATCATGCATTCAGACTTCTCATGTTTTCAGTCGCCCATTGGTCAGTTTGCGCTGCCTTAGCCTAAACCTTGCCTTACCCGGCTAGCATTGTGAATTTCCAGAAGCAAAGGCTCTACCTTACCTCCAGAAATTGCACAATTCTAGCCCAATAATGACCTATAGGCTTGCATCATGCAATTCTTGGAGGCAGTGTCCTGTTGGTCCTAGAAACTGCACAATGCAGTTTGCTGGTTGCATGTCAATGCTGACTGAAATTGTGCATTGCGCAGTTTCAGTCCTCAGCAAGCCAAGATGGAGTGTGCATTGCGCAGGTCCAGTAGTTAGTCAGCCTCCTGAGAGCATGAACTGTGCCTTACGCGTTTTTGGGAGTCATTCTCCTAGCCTCCTAGTGAAAATTGCACAAATCTTCACAGACAGTCACAGAGATATGTTGCATGTTAGTCCTCTAGTTTGTTTTGGTTTTCAACTCACAGATTTCTTGTCATGAGTGTTTTTATGTCTCTAGGTATCACAGGTGTCGTTTGCCTCCCAGTAACACAGGTACAATGGCTTCCAGGAGAGCAGATTCAAAGACACCATTAAGAGTGCAACTGGGGATGCAGTCGATCAAGTGTCTATGAACTTGCCTGTCCATGAATATTTCAATTTGTTCATGGACAAGGATACCAAGATGAATGGCAGAAACATCACAACGAGCAACACCATTAGCAGTAGCAGAAGGCAGCACACCTACACGCGATGAATGTAAGGGGAAGGTTTTTGACAACATAAAAGCGGAGCAAAACTGCAAGTTCAAAGCATATCCACTCATGATGAAAGCAACTTTGGAGAATGGGACTATGAGGTGACGACGTGACACAAATATCACACGAAGGGAGAGAGAAAATTAGAGAAGGAGTTGCATGTGCTGAAGCAGCAACTCAGGAAGAACGAGAGTTGCACAAGCAAGAGAATGATTTGCAGCAGGAGCAAGTACAACAGGGGGTGCAACATGCACATATGGATGAAACTGCACCCATACAAGTTATAGACCCATCCCAATAGCTAGCATGAAGCAGATAAAGTGAGAAGTATTGTTGATCGAATGCAAGGGAATTCAAAAACATGCATGTCATTGTGCACATGCATGCAATCCCACTGATTTGGCATACTCACCGAGACGAAGACAAGAACTAAGTCCGACTGGGGTTGAACATGCATTTTGACAGTTGATGTGCATGACTACAACCACACACTTGGATATCAGCGCAGGCACTATGCATCAACATGTTGTTGATCTAGTCACACCTAGGACAACCATGCACATGCTATCAAACAAGTTGGACAAAGGATCCATATCAAAATACCGAGATACAACAAAGGCAAAAGTTCACTTTCTATGTGAAATATTTGATATTTATCTAAAATACTTGATACTATTTTATTAATAATGGTGAAATGTCTCCACAAAATATTTTCTTTGTTAAATCTCATAACATCTCTTGAAATTTCTTATACAATTTATACTTCCAAATATTTTTATATATATAAATAATTTTTATTATTTTTATATTCTAATTATCCAATACAATATAACTTATTTATTTTATTTATTTAAATCTATTATAACAACTTTACATAAAATTTATAATTTAAAAACTAATATATCATTTAAATCTAGGCACAAAACTAAAATGAAAAACTATATATGTTTGCATGTAATTACATTAATTAAACTCTTAATAAATATTAGAAACACCAAGATTCCCACACTCATTTAAAACAATTTTAAATATTAGAAATACCAAGATTCCCACACTCATTTAAAACAATTTTTTTAGTTTATATGTCTAGACTGCAAATGCTACGATGGGAGGAGAAGTAAAATTTTTGTTTAGTTTATATGTATATATGTGGATGAAGTTTAGTTTATTATTGATTTTTTTTTTAAATATATAAATAGTGATATTTATTATATAGATAATGATTTAAGTGAAATAAGTAAAAAAAAAAAATCTCCATAAGTAAAATATGTCAAGAATGAACGACATTTAAAACAACTTTAAAAGTGTGATAAATGAGATGTGAAAAGTATCACAACCTTTCTCAAATCATATATGTATCCCTTTCAATCTTGAAAAACCCTTTTCAAATCCATAGTTGCCCAATAAAACTTTCTATACAAACTAAAAACAATATAACATGAGAAATTACCATACATAAAAAAAAAAAAATAGTTCAAATTATTTTACAATATCTTAAACATTTTAATTATCTCAAAACAGTAAAAAATAAAAATTGATTCAATATTACTATAAACCATACATTATTTTAAAAATTCAAAATATTTTGAAATAACCCCATATTATTATTGAATTTATAAGAATCTAAATTATTTTGAAATTAATAAAAATATCGAAAATTGGTTAATATTACCTTAATATTATTTTAACAAATCTTTTACATCATAAATTGCTTCCAGATATCTCGAATACTATGACTACCTTGAAAATTGTGAAAAAAAAAAAACATAAAAGAAAAATGAGAAAGATACTCAATCCCTAGTCATATGGAGTTGAACCTGACATGCTATAATGAATCTATATCATTAAACTTTCTATGTCATCATAATGAATCTATGAAACCAAATAGGGTGTTTGACTTACTTAACTGTCTCAAAGCCAATATCACATTTACATCAATGGAGATAAACATAATAACAAGGCATCGCCTTATTTTCACCTTGGCTCCATAGTCGTTAATGAGATAAACATAATAACAAGGTGTCGCCTTATTTTCACCTTGGCTCCATAGTCGTTAATGAGAGATTACCACCTGCGGAGTGGACATTAGAAGATGTGGTGCCTACTTCCAACAAATGACTGTTGCTTGACGGGTTGTTAGGGTCTCCACGAAGAGTAACTGTAGCACCTTCTGCTTGGTCAGGTGCGGTCAATATACTCTGCTCATCGACGAAAGCAGGCCTTGTGGGCAAAGGAATATGTTGTTGCTCACCTGTCAGCATCGACACTGCCTGCGACATTGAAGGCCTCAACGTTGCGGCTGCTTGAGTGCATAGAAGACCAATTTTAATCACTATAAGCCCTTCTTCCCCTGAGTAACTGCCCTCCAATGTCGGATCCATAACTTCTAGTGCTCTCTCTGGGGAAAAGGAATATGCTGTTGCTCACCTGTCAGCATCGACACTGCCTGCGACATTGAAGGCCTCAACATTGCGGCTGCTTGAGTGCACAGAAGACCAATCTTAATCACTATAAGCCCTTCTTCCCCTAAGTAACTTCCCTCTAATGTCGGATCCATAACTTCTAGTGCTCTCTCTGCGTTATAATTGACAAATGTCGACAAAACATAAAAACATTAGTTACCAAGAAATCATAATTCCATGGACATTTTTAGAAAATTTCTACTTCAAAAATGAGATCCAGTACAAGAGCCATACAGTTTCGATGAGAAACTCCATGTGTTGAAGCAAACTATGGTTCTTTCTTCCGCTGATAATCTCGAGAAGAAGCACTCCAAAGCTGAATACGTCTGCTTTCTCTGTCAATTGTCCGCGTAAGGACTCAGGCGCAATGTAACCACTGTGCAATATTAAGTACAATCAAATCTCCATATCTTAATTGTCTTAAAATTATATGATCCTTTGTAATACATATGAGTTGTAATAGGTTCATATCCTCTAATTTATTAAATAAAGTTTGGAAGATCAAGAGATTTAACTGAAGGGAGAAGTCTTACCGAGTTCCTGCAACTCTAGTGCTAACGTGGCTTTCATCTTCTCCAAATAGTTTGGCTAACCCAAAGTCTGCTATTTTGGGTCGGTATTTATCGTCCAGTAAGATATTGTTGGCTTTGATATCTCTGTGGATGATTCGAATCTCAGACTCCTCGTGAAGATAGGCAAGCCCACATGCAGTTCCGACTATTATATCATACCTCTCTCTCCAATTAAGTAAATGGCGTTTTGTTGTATCTACAATTATTGCATCACAGATAGTAAATGAATTAGCAAGCTATGTGCACAAACTGGATTCCAAGATTCGTGCTGAGAATAAGAAGTTAAAGAGCAAGCGAAAACAGACCGAATATAATCTTGTCAAGGCTACTGTTGTGGAGGTATTCGTAAACTAGCAGCCTTTCTGATCTTTGAACAGAGCAACCAAGCAATCTCACTAGATTCCTGTGCTGAACACGAGTGATGAGATTTGCCTCATTCAGAAATTCATTGTCTCCTTGCCTTGAACCTATATTCAGTTGTTTAATTGCAACCTCTCTGCCATCAGGTAGAACCCCCTGAAGATCAAAGAAATTCAAAATTATTTTTACTCTGCACCAGATGCATCAGATGTTTAGACTTTTTGCTATGGACTTTTTAAATGCATACACATAAATCAGATTAAAACAACATTTATTTGTCTCAGCATGTTTATATGTGATTCTATTTATTTGTCTCAGCAAGGGGATAGATTACACAGTTGACTTGCATATCTATTCCTGTAACAGTTTTTTGGATGGCCATTTACCAATTTCTGGACACATCTATGAATACATACTGGACATCTATCTGAAGAATGTAATTTTATTTCTGATAGTAAAATTAAGTTTTTTCTTTTTGCTGAGAGAAAAGAAAAAACCGACCTGGACCTGCTACCCAGCAGTATGTAATTGAATGGAAGGAAATGATCTTAGGCCCTTACCTTGAAGACGGATCCAAACCCTCCTTCACCAAGTTTGTTTTCTGCTTTAAAATCGGAGGTAGCCCGCCTTAGAGTATCGTATTAGAAAATGAGCTCCAGATTCGCCATAGAAGAAGATAAGATAATTTCTCCTATCAGAACAATTATAGATGTCTATTTATCTTAATCAAATGGGTGAAAAGTTCACCATATAGAAGCTAATAAGGTCCACATTGAATGATTGAGAAATTTAGGAACATGTGGTTCGAGAAATCCGTTCCCAACGTTTTCGACGAAAACGTGATATGCCTATGGCTGCAATTAATCAAACCACAGCGGCTACTACTCCCACTGTGATAGCAAACACATTACGTTTTTTTCCTTCGGACCAATTTTCATACGAAGCGTCACCATTAAATTGGGTATGTTTAATTTCACCAAAACTAGTCTACCCCTCATCATTGCAGAATGTAAAAGAACATACCAGATAATCGAGGCGGCGGCAAGGGGGTGCCAGTGAAGAAAAACTGATAAATCTCGTAATGCAATTGGCAGCCCATAGAATAGACGCGTGCTCCATTTGATCCGGATCCAAATGTTATATTCGACTGAGTGGCATTTAAGCAAGACTCGCAGCTCTCTTGGGACAGATCTGTCCAACACTGGGCTAAGTTGTAGATTCGCTTCGAAGGTGAAGAATACTCTTCGAATACATGTGCAACAATGTCACGATCCCATCGTAATAATTTAAATTTACAAGTTACATCAATAATTTTTTTTTTATGGTGGTATAGATCTTAACCTTACGCACCATCTTCACACTTATGGATAAATATAATACGCGGTAATCTACCCTCACACTATACCGCACTTACCCCAAGTTTACACAAACCATAAACTCACATGTACATATGTCAACCTTAACCTTAGTATTTCATGGTTTCATATGTTACGTTTATAACTTGGTTATGTTGAGTTCAATGGAACCTACCGCATACATGTACCCGGCACTGCACAGGTGGAGCGAATGCATTAACCCATCCCACCTACCTGGTGCCAGGTGGCGTAGGGCCATGCGAATATTCGGGTTTTGTGCCATGGTCTCCCGCTTGTTTGAACGGATGGAATGTGTTTCTCGCATCGGAGGGCTCCAAATGATCGAAGGATTTGGCGGTCAATTGATATACCTCCGAGATTTGCGTTATGGATTCATTTGCAACACTTGGGAGTTCATGCTCGCACCCCGCTCGGCGGCAGACCTCTGCAACGCCTCAGGGATTCAGCTCAAACTCACAGGTATATATTTGCATAACCTTTTCGCTTGTCACTGATTCATTACCTGTAGCAAGGTTATGCGTTGATACAAATCTCCTATTTCGTTTGATAGTTCATGGCACTTGTCTGACTGGAGTTCTATGGTGATGCGCAGGGGTTCACTTCTGTGGCCTGCCACCACTGCGGAAACATTGTGGCCAGTTCAAGCGTTACACTGGTATGTTGTCTCTGGACTAGACTCGGTTTACTTTATGACAGAGAGGGTTTATGCCAAATGGGGTTAATCCCCTTCCTCCGGACCGGGATAGGGTCTTATGGCATTTCTCTGCCTGCGTCTCAGGTTTGGTTTCTTTTTACGAACTCCAGCTTTGATCTGCAGCCGGCCTCTCTATGCCAGGGTTTGCACTTTGAAGACTGCCATGGGTTTGAACAGGGTTCTTCCGGCTTGTAAGCCGTTCACTGTGTGCGTCTTCTTGTTATTATGGTCCTCGGACCCGAGCTACTTCTTTTGATTTGTATAAATGAACAAACACTCTCTGTAATTTTGACGTTTATATAGATGTTTCGCTACATGCTTGAATAGACAGAAATGGTGCTATCTGCAATTTCTTTCACTTGTATTTTTTGGAATGGAACTGGGTTCTCCGGACCCGAGTTGTTTAAGTTAATCGATGTAAATGTAAATCATTTTTCAGTTATAGTTTTAATAGAGATTTTCACATTTCTGTACATGATTTTGATCCTCTCTGGTCCATAGTCCAAATATGTTAACAGTCGTAGTATTGTTAAATATGTTGCTCGTCCTTGGCTCTATCGTTGAATGGACCAATTCGTAGTCTGTCGATATGTATATATTGTTTAACATGTAATTTCTTAAAACAGTTTCCGTTTCATTTGCTTATACATTATTACCCTACAGGGTTTTTGCCCGACCGAAAAGGTTCGAATCTGTTACAGGCTTGGAATATGTATTGAACCCTTATGGTTTTGGTTATTAAGCATAGCGTATTCTCAGGTCTTTACAGGCGGTTATGCTTATCATGTATTTGTGTTTGTAGCTAGTTACATGCCTTATTGTTCACAGTGCGGCCCTAAGGGTTAAGACTCGCATTCGGTTGATGAATGCAGAGTCAAACCCTCTCCGCAAATACAATGAATACTACCGTGGCTGGTTTTACCTTAATACAGTAATGCATATTCATGGTTAGACAGAGTTATGTTCTTGTTTCAGTATAACTTCTATGAAAAGTCTTTCGGATATGTTTGTAACATTATCATTTCCTATGAAGTATCTTCTTGTTTACACAGCGTGTTTATTTATGTGCGCACTAGTTTTCAGCGCGATTACTACTCCTGTGATTATTTAAGTTATGTAACTCTTTTATGGCTGTAAATGTGTCTTCTTTCTAGAACCGTAAGACTCTGTTTACTCATTTCGTCTCTCTGTCTATTCGTATGCTACTATGGTCTCTCCAACCACATTTAGTTTTGTTGAGCATTTGTAATGTACACCCAAACTCATTACTGTAGGCAAATAGGTGAGTTAACCTCAGTAGACTAAGTTACAGGTAGGTATTTACATGCATGAATCTTTACGATAGCTACAGTTATCTTAAATTTATTACTTAACAGTAAGAATGCACAGATAACTGTATTTTTATCTAATAAGGAAAGGCACAGACACTGCATTATGTCCATATGCTACCATTACCTTTTCCTTAGACTAGAACTCTGTAAGAAACGCATACCCGGTTAATCTGCTACCGGCGATTCTACTCCAAGAGTTCACCTGCAATCGTTTTTGCTCTTATCCTCCCAACCTTGAGATCCACTTGCGCTGGATTCTCCCCCCGAGCCGTCTTGCAGGCCTGTAGCCCTCAACAAGACTCATGCACTACCGTGCTAGGTTATCTGGTCACTACCAGACTTAACCTCTTTTCTCACTCTGCTCTCTCTGGAATTCTCCTCTCTGTCTGTTCCTCAACAGCCCAAAGGTTTTCCTCCCAGGACCTTTCCTTGGGTGAGAAGCAGTTGCTTTTCAGTTTCATAACTGATTTTTATTTTCTTTTAATAGAAAATCCTCCTTCAGGAGGCTGCCAGCATTTCATGAATATACATATGCAAAAATAATCTATTATATTCACTTTCATAATTAACAATGTCATTTAGTAATAAAAAGTTACCACTCATACAGTTTTCACCACAGTAATTATTCCAGAATTACAAGTAACCGGGGTCATTACATCTCCCCCCCTGGGATTGGACATCGTCCCGATGTCTGTTCCCATTAAATAAATTTGGGTAAGCCTTTCTAAAGAGTTCCTCATCTTCCCATGTAGCCTCCTCAGGCCCATAGTGCTGCCACAACACTTTAACTTGGGTAATAACCCGTTTCCGCAGCCGCACTTCTCTCCGGTCGAGAATGCTCTGTGGTTCGACCAGGACCTCGCCTCCTGGTTTGACCTACAGACAACCAATACCTTTAATCAATTTCCTATTGAGTATAGCTGCATAATCAAAACAACCGGATTAATTCTTACCCGCATATCTTGCCATTGGATAACATGTTTAGGGTCATATACATATTTCTTTAGGACAGAAACATGGAACACATTGTGAATCTTAATATGACTTGGCAAAGCAAGTTGGTAGGCCACTGGCCTCACTCTAGCCAAGACCTGAAAAGGTCCAAAATATCGAGGAGCCAGCTTGGCGCACCCACTCCACTGCAGTGTGCTCCTCCTAGCTTGAATCCTCACAAACACATGGTCACCAATCTTATACTCTGTGAATCTTCTTTTCCTGTCCGCAAAACTTTTTTGTCGGTCTTGTGCAGCCTTTAAGTTGGAACGCACCCTTTTCACCATATCTTCCATTTCTTTAAGCATTTCTGGACCCAAACTCAACTTGTCCTCAGGTCCACCCCAACTTGAGGGTGTGCGACACTTTCGTCCATACAAGACCTCAAAGGGACTTAGCTGGGTTGAAGTGTGATATCCATTATTGTATGCAAATTCGACCAGATGTAAATACTCTTCCCATTGACTTGGTTTCAGCATCACATACGCCCTCAACATGTCTTCCAACACCTGATTAACTCGTTCCGTTTGACCATCGGTCTGCGGGTGATAGGCCGTGCTAAAGTTCAACTGAGTACCCAACTCAGCAAACAGTGTCGTCCAAAAAGTGGAAGTGAATTTCACATCGCGATCTGATATAATTACCTTTGGTAACCCATGCAATCGGAACACATTTTGCATAAAGAGGTGAGCAATTTGCACCGCCTTGTAAGTGGACTGCACAGGTATAAAGTGTGCTGCTTTACTTAACTTATCAACCACTACCATGATCGAATCGTTGCCCTTCTTGGTTCGTGGCAACCCAGTTATGAAATCCATGGAAATGGTTTCCCATTTCCACTCCAGAATAGGCAAGGGTTGTAGCAGTCTGGCTGGATGTTGATGTTCTGCCTTAATTTGCTGGCATTCCAAACACCGCGCCAAATACTCAACTACCTGTTTCTTCATTCCTGGCCAATAATATTCTTTCTTAAGCGTCGTGACCATCTTTTGGTACCCTAGGTGGCCAGTGTAGTGGCTGATATGGAACTCATCTAAAATCAGCCTCTTAAGGTCATTTGAATCAGGTACATACATTTTCTTATTAAAACACAGCATTCCAGCACTATCTAGTGTGTACCCTTGTTGTAATCTTTCATTAACAGATTGTTGTACCTGTTGTTTTAAGTGCTGGTATTCAGAATCGCGACTTGCTGCTGCTTTTATTTGTTCAACCAGCAAATTTCGCCACTTGCTGACTGAAAGTTCATACAAACAATGAGCCTTTCGACTTAATGCATCTGCCACTCAGTTTTCTTTGCCTTTTAAATGATTTATCTCAAAATCAAATCCACTTAGGAAATCTGCCCAACGGCCTTGTCTCGCGTTCAGGGTAGGTTGGCTGAAATAATGCGTCAAACTGTGATGATCTGTTAATAATAGAAAATTCCTCCCTAAGAGGTAATGTCGCCACATTTTCAGCGCATGAATGACAACAGTTAATTCTAAATCGTAAGCAGAGTATTCTGCTCATGCTCTTTGAGTTTCCTTGATTCATACGCTATTACTTTTCCTTCCTAAATTAATACTCCTCCCACACCCTCCTTGCTTGCATCAGTGCACACCACGTAATCCTTATTAGGATCAGCTATACTCAGGATGGGTATAGTGGTGAGTAGGTGCTTCAAGCGGTCAAAACTCTGCTGACACTGTGATGTCCACCTAAATATTTTCCCCTTTTTCTGCAATGAGGTGATAGGATAGGCTATCCTAGAAAAGCCTTCCACAAACCTCCGGTAATAGCCAGCTAACCCCATAAAGGATCTGATATCAGCAACATCTTTGGGTATGGGCCATTCCATAATAGTTTTTATTTTCTCGGGGTCTACTGCAATTCCTTCTTTAGTGATCACGTGGCCCAAATACTGAATTTCCTCCTTGAAGAAATCGCATTTGCTGAACTTAGCGTATAGTTGATGTTCTCGAAGAGTTTGTAATACCAACCTAAGGTGCTCTTCGTGTTCCTGCTGGGAACGGGAATAGATCATAATGTCATCGATAAATATCAGCACAAATTTGTCCAAAAACTGATGAAACACGTTGTTCATCATACACATAAAGGTGGCAGGTACATTGGTCAAACCAAAAGGTAGCACTACAAATTCGTAGTGTCCATAGCATGTCCTGAAGGCGGTCTTGGCAATGTCCTCATCTTTAATCCTGATCTGATGATAACCAGATCGTAAATCGATCTTGGAAAATACTTTTTCCCCTTTCACTTGATCAAAGAGTTCATCTATCCTGGGTAAGGGATACTTGTTTTTGACCGTGAGCTTATTCAACTGTCGATAGTCTATACACATACGTAGGGTCCCATCTTTCTTTTTCACAAATAACACTGGAGCTCCCCATGGTGATACACTGGGACGGATATACTGTTTATCTAACAGCTCTTGTAGTTGCATCTTCAACTCTGTTAACTTTGGTACGCTCATTCGGTATAGTGCCCGTGATACTGGTGCTTCTCTCGGTATTAATTCTATGGTAAAATCTATGTCCCTCTTTGGAGGTAGCCCTGGTACCTCTTCAGGAAAAACTTTTGCAAATTCCTGTACCACCGGAATATTGCCCAATGAAGACATCTTATCCTTCTGGTTTGCATAACCAACTTGTATGGCGTAGATCTGACATTTCTTTCTAAGGCACTTGGCTAACTGAGAAGCAGTGATAGGCCGAATCTGGACAGGGTGTTTAATCCCCTGCAATTCTTGTTGCTGCCCCAAATCATCCTTGTAATAAATGGTTTTGGTTTTGAAGTTTACTAAGGACCAATGCTTTTCCAGCCAATCCATACCAATCAGGATGTCATAAGATCCTAATGGGAGTACATTCAGATCTGCTCTCATTGGCTGTCCAGCTATGCTGAAGGAACAATTATTAATTTTAGCTAGAACTCGTCTCTTGGCTCCCGTAGCTAACTGTACCAACCATGGGTTTTTGAACCTTTCTGATGATAGCTTACAATGTTCCACTACTTTTGGGCTAACATAACTTAAAGTAGCACCCAGATCAATAAGAACAGCTATAGATAGGTTTGAAATCTTACCTTCAAACTCCACCATGGTCGGTTGATATTCCGCTTGCCGGTCCTCCAAAGCTGCATTAATTCTTGGTATGCTGCGTGCCACATCCCCAACGGTTGATGCCTCATGGATTTGAGATATTTGGTCAACTCCTTTACGCTGTGGGCAGTTTTTAACATAGTGCGGTCCTCCACATCCCCAACACTGGACTGGAGGTCTGGTCCCTTCAATCTCTGATCTGGCAAGTGGTTCGCTGACCCTGCTTTCGCTTGGCTTGGTCCAGAAGGTACCCTTATTTGTGTTTTTGTTAAACTGCCCCTTCCCAGCACTTTTACCACCATTTCCACGACTTCCTTTGTTATTACCAGCAACTTTATTGCTTTTTCTTTCATTCCATCTTTTGCTTGAAATGTCTCCTTTTTGTTTGTTCTGCTAGTAACAAATTCTTGCCTTACGAATTGCCTCATCCATGGTTTGAGGATTATCGAACTCGATTCGTTCCCTTATATAGGCTGGTAAGCTGCTCACAAATCTCTGCACTTTTGCCTTTTCTTCTTTGATATATGGCACATAGTGGAGTAGGGAGGTGAAACGGTTAATGAATTCATCCATGGATTGCTGTCCCAGTCGCAAATCATGGAATTCTTGTGCCTTCTCATCGTAGAAACACTCGGTAAGATGTCTCTCCTTAAAGTATTTCTGGAACTTTTCCCAAGTGATGTTCTGTTCGCTCACTCCTTTTACAATTTTAATTTCTTCCCACCACAAGGTTGCTTTGCCTTGTAGCTGGAAGATAGCCAGCCGCGCCTTCAGATTTTGGTCATATTCATACAATTGGAAATACTTATTAATGTTGATTAACCAAGCCTCTGCCGCTTCTTCCTGTTCTCCATCGAAAAGTGGAGGTTTAATCTTCCGGAATTCTCCCTGTAATCCCGTTCTTCAGTTCCCCTTTGCTGTTCCGCATTGGGATTCGCTAATGGTGGATTTTGTTTGTCTGACAGACTCTTCAAGATTCTTTCTTGTTCCACTGTTAATCGTGCATTGTCTTCTCGCAGACGCGCCATCTCACTTTTCAGCTCTTGAACAGTCTGCAATATTGCCAGATTGGTACTGCGTGTCTCAGCACCAAGCTGTATCCACAGCTCTGGATTTTCCTGAGGGACGCTACCTTCTCCCTGCATCTCCTCCATCTTACTTGTTGACTGCTAACAGTTTGTTTTTTATGTATCAATTTTCCTAATTGATAACAAGGAAATCAATTTAGTTGAATCTATTACTTCCTCAAGTATGCACTGTGAAATAAAAATATATATATATTTTTTTACAGTTGGGCTTTGCTGCTCCAGAGGTCACAGTTTTGGAACCTCTGCTCTAATACCACATTGTCACGATCCCATCGTAATAATTTAAATTTACAAGTTACATCAATAATTTTTTTTTTTATGGTGGTATAGATCTTAACCTTATGCACCATCTTCACACTTATGGATAAATATAATACGCGGTAATCTACCCTCACACTATACTGCACTTACCCCAAGTTTACACAAACCATAAACTCACATGTACATATGTCAACCTTAACCTTAGTATTTCATGGTTTCATATGTTACGTTTATAACTTGGTTATGTTGAGTTCAATGGAACCTATCGCATACATGTACCCGGCACTGCACAGGTGGAGCGAATGCATTAACCCATCCCACCTACCTGATGCCAGGTGGCGTAGGGCCATGTGACTATTCGGGTTCTGTGCCATGGTCTCCCGCTTGTTTGAACGGATGGAATGCGTTGCTCGCATCGGAGGGCTCCAAATGATCGAAGGATTTGGCGGTCAATTGATATACCGCCGAGATTTGAGTTATGGATTCATTTGCAACACTTGGGAGTTCATGCTCGCACCCCGCTCGGTGGCAGACCTTTGGAACGGCTCAGGGATTCAGCTCAAACTCACAGGTATATATTTGCATAACCTTTTCTCTTGTCACTGATTCATTACCTGTAGCAAGGTTATGCGTTGATACAACTCTCCTATTTCGTTTGATAGTTCATGGCACTTGTCTGACTGGAATTCTATGGTGATGCGCAGAGGTTCACTTCTGTGGCCTGCCACCACTGCGGAAACATTGTGGCCGGTTCCAGCGTTACACGGGTATGTTGTCTCTGGACTAGACTCGATTTACTTTATGGCAGAGAGGGTTTATGCCAAATGGGGTTAATCCCCTTCCTCCGGACCGGGATAGGGTCTTATGGCATTTCTCTACCTGCGTCTCAGGTTTGGTTTCTTTTTACGAACTCTAGCTTTGATCTGAAGCCGGCCTCTCTATGCCAGGGTTTGCACTTTGAAGACTGCCATGGGTTTGAACAGGGTTCTTCCGGCTTGTAAGCCGTTCACTGTGTGCATCTGCTTGTTATTATGGTCCTCGGACCCGGGCTACTTCTTTTGATTTGTATAAATGAACAAACACTCTCTGTAATTTTGAGGTTTATATAGATGTTTCGCTACATGCTTGAATAGACAGACATGGTGCTATCTGCAATTTCTTTCACTTGTATTGTTTGGAATGGAATTGGGTTCTCCAGACCCGAGTTGTTTAAGTTAATCGATGTAAATGTAAATCATTTCGGTTACAGTTTTAATAGATATTTTCACATTTCTGTACATGATTTTGATCCTCTCTGGTCCATAGTCCAAATATGTTAACAGTCGTAGTATTGTTAAATATGTTGCTCGTCCTTGGCTCTATCGTTGAATGGACCAATTCGTAGTCTGTTGATATGTATATATTGTTTAACATGTAATTTCTTAAAACAGTTTCCATTTCGTTTGCTTATACATTATTACCCTACAGGGTTTTTGCCCGACCGAAAAGGTTCGAATCTGTTACAGGCTTGGAATATGTATTGAACCCTTATGGTTTTGGTTATTACGCATAGCTTATTCTCGGGTCTTTACAGGCGGTTATGCTTATCATGTATCTGTGTTTGTAGCTAGTTACATGCCTTATTGTTCACAGTGCGGCCCTAAGGGTTAAGACTCGCATTCGGTTGATGAATGCAGAGTCAAACCCTCTCCGCAAATACAATGAATACTACCGTGGCTGGTTTTACCTTAATACAGTAATGCATATTCATGGTTAGACAGAGTTATGTTCTTGTTTCAGTATAACTTCTATGAAAAGTCTTTCGGATATGTTTGTAACATTATCATTTCCTATGAAGTATCTTCTTGTTTACACAGCGTGTTTATTTATGTGCGCACTAGTTTTCAGCGCGAGTACTACTCCTGTGATTATTTAAGTTCTGTAACTCTTTTATGGCTGTAAATGTGTCTTCTTTCCAAAACCGTAAGACTCTGTTTACTCATTTCGTCTCTCTGTCTATTCGTATGCTACTATGGTCTCTCCAACCACATTTAGTTTTGTTGAGCATTTGTAATGTACACCCAAACTCATTACCGTAGGCAAAGGTGACTTAACCTCAGTAGACTAAGTTACAGGTAGGTATTTACATGCATGAATCTTTACGATAGCTACAGTTATCTTAAATTTATTACTTAACAGTAAGAATGCATAGATAGCTATATTTTTATCTAATAAGGAAAGGCACAGACACTGCATTCTGTCCATATGCTACCATTACCTTTTCCTTAGACTAGAACTCTGTAAGAAACTCATACCTGGTTAACCTACTACCGACGATTCTACTCCAAGAGTTCACCTGCAATCGTTTTTGCTCTTATCCTCCCAACCTTGAGATCCACTTGCGCTGGATTCTCCCCCCGAGCCGTCTTGCAGGCCTGCAGCCCTCAACAAGACTCATGCTCTCTCTCTGGAATTCTCTTCTCTGTCTGTTCCTCAACAGCCCAGAGGTTTTCCTCCCAGGACCTTTCCTTGGGTGAGAAGCAGTTGCTTTTCAGTTTCATAACTGATTTTTATTTTCTTTTAATAGAAAATCCTCCTTCAGTAGGTTGCCAGCATTTCATGAATATACATATGCAAAAATAATCTATTATATTCACTTTCATAATTAACAATGTCATTTAGTAATAACAAGTTACCACTCATACAGTTTTCACCAAAGTAATTATTCCAGAATTACAAATTACCGGGGTCATTACAAACAAAAAGGTTGGGACTCTGCACGGCTGCTTCGGTAATATGTAAGAGGGCGTTTAAAACAGCCGATGGGAATGGCAGGTCAGTGGTGTTCGAGTTGTAAGCAACTCCATAAGGCTGGCTACCCTCACTGTAATTGTAAAAATAATCATTGTCGTAACGTAAGAAGCAGCCTTCTAGTTGAATGAATCCAGAAGTACTGTTTTGACATGTCTCAAGAAGCATTGTTATTTTCATGTATGCGCACTGTTGGCATAAAGAGGAATTTAAATCTCCCCTGCACTGGAGAAGGCCATAAATGGAATCATTGCTGTTTTTCCCAGTCTCAACACTCGAGGTATTGAATCCATTCATGGAGACGTTGGCTTCCAATGATCCCAGAACACGGTTTAGATGAAGCTGGAAGGGGCTACCGTTTGTATACTGGCTATTCCCAGTCGAACACCTCTCCCCATTCCAAATACCAGATGTAAAATCTATTTGTTGACCCACTGAGAGGTGCAGACACGTCAATAGAGTGAAGGTGAGTAGCATGCTTCTCATTAATTGTTGCATCTTCATCGCCGTCGCAGCGCACGAGATTAGCTCAACGCTCTTCGTTGCTGCTGCTTGTAAGGTTTTTGATGAATGGAGCTGGTCATATCTTCTCAGGCCTGACAAACTAGTGCACGCAACTTGACCTTTTATCATGGATCTATATTTTTTCCCGGGCTGCTTTTTATTCTCTTTTCATTTGATTTAAGTTTATTTAATTTTTTTGGAAAACTCGTTCAAAATTAAAATATTAATAGTAAAAAAAGTATAATAAAAAAATGTTCTGTTTGAGAGTGGGTATCCCTTCTAGTAGGTTACATGAAAGCGAGTTGTGGTTGTCAATATATTCACAGACTGAAATGCGGAGACACGTCAATACATTGAAGTTGAGCAGCATGATTTTGATTATTCTGATTAATTGTTTAACACTAATGTCAATTATTTTCATTAAATTTAATGCCCTAGCACTAATGTTAATCTTTCTTATGATAAACAAATACTATAATGATCAAAACTCCGAATTCAAATTCAAAAGCCGTAGACGTTTTGAAAGCTTCTTCTACCGATTGGATTTCGAAAAGGGAGAGCTAACCAATCTGTCATAGGGCATTAAATGACTGGTTAGCTGCATGCCCTTTAACTTTATAATACACTCCATTATTTTTCATTTATCTCGTTATGCGCGGGTGTGTTATAACGTTAAAGGGCATGTAGCTAACCAATCATTTAATGCCCTATGGCAGGCTTGTTAGCTCTTGCCGATTTCGAAACGAGTGGAATCAACTCCTATACACGCCTGACGCAAGAGGCTTCGTGACGCAAGAGGATTCTACCCCAGATGATGTGTTTAGTTTAATTGTGTGTGAGTATGTCTTCAATTATGTTCTATTCCACTACAAATTTGAATTAGAGAAATCATGTGTTTTAGTGAAGAGAAACTAGTTTTTAGTTTTTAGATTCTTCACTATAAAACTTGCAAAATTTCAAGGAAATTCTACATGGTATCAGAGTAGTGACCAAGATCGACCAACAAACATATTTTAGATTTGAACAAAAGATTCAGATGGCCTAGTCTAAATATGTTGCAGTCTATGGACAGTTAGCCCACTCAAGCCTAAAGTCAGCCCAAAAGATGAATGCAAGTATGGACAAAGGTAGGGTCCTTATATGGTTTCCAAAGGAGCATTGATGAGAGTATATTATAGGTCTATCCTAAAGAAATTTAGGGCAGAAGTTCATGGATCCATGAATGAAAATATCTCTCAAGGAGTGGCTATGCATGAGGTTTGAGTTTTGTCAATTATTTGAGATGGAGACCTAGATATGCAAGGGAAATTAAGATTATGGAGATATATTGCTAGGTGGAAGACTTCCCTATTGGTGTTTGGTCAGAGATCTGAAGCAACCTAAGAACAGTAAGTGTATGGATTATTAGTGGTTGATTTTCAAGCCCTAGATTAGTCAAAGAGTTTAAGGTGTGTTGGCAGTTTTGTAGGCCCTGAGGAGAGTGATAATAGGGTTGATGTGTCATAGTGACCGCAAAGATTTATGTGCACTAGGAGTAGGATTATGGAGCATCCAATAAGTGGGAAATCCTTGAAGTCCTCATATACAATGATCATTGAAGGACTAATGAGTTGCTAGGAGGCAGTGTTTTGGAACCCTAGTTCAGTGGGTTGAAAATGGCCAAACCATTGATAAGAGGGCAGATCCAAAAGATCCAATGAGTAGACTTCTTAGTGGAGATAGAGACATTTTATTGGGAAGATCAGTAAGCCAAACTTTAGTGACACAAAAGGAGTTATGATCATTGATAGCGAAAGATTATGGACTTGCAAAACAAGGTGGGAAAGAACAGGTCTTCAAAGCAGGTTCTGCAAAAGAAAGCAAGGAAGCCTTTTAGTTTAGTGAGAGCAATTGCAACAGAAAAGAACTTAGGAGAGTTGAAGACAGATTGAGGTGGACGAGGTTCTTCCACGAACACCTTGCTTGCTAAGAGGGAGTGTTGAAAATATTAGCAAGAAAAGGGTTCCTTGTTTTGTGGCTTAATCATAAGAGCTAAAACAAGTTCCATATTATGCATGACTCGAGTTCCTAAAAAATAGGAGATTCCCTATAAATTCATATGAGTTCCTATAATTTAGGAATAAATACTTAAAAATTATGGCGATTTAGGATGCATTTAACTAATCTGTTTAAATTTAAAGTCGAGTTCTTGATTTACTAGTGTGAGTTGATTGAGGAAAAAAACAAGTGATTGAGTTTCAAGTGGTTGACTTGAAATAGGTCAAGTTGCATGAGAATTTAACTCATGCTAACTAAATCAATCACAAAATCATTCCTTAATTAGAAAACTCACTAATTTTATCCATTTTAATTTCCTTTAAAAAGGAGGAATGAAGGCACAAGTTTATGCATTACTTTGGTGAGCATAAGTTGATGAGACCAAGTAATAAGAAGCACATGTTTGTGAGTGGAGCTTGCAAGAGAAGAGTGTGCAAGAGATTCAACTTGTGCACGGGTTGGTACTAGGTAGAAGGTAGTAGAGATCAACAATCTTGCAAGGGGTTCAAGCTTATATCAATTAGGAAAGACAAGTGTCTTTCATATTGAAAGATTTGTATTTTGTAAGAAATCAATTGCTCAGTTTTTCTATCAATTGCTTAGTTTTTGTAAGAGATCAATTGCTCAGTTGTATTTTGTAAGAGGGCTTTCCTAGTTGGGTTCCCTAGAGAAAAATTGTGTGTGAGTGTGTGTTTAATTTTGTTCTATTCCGCTGCAAATTTGAAGTACATAAATTTTGTGTTTTAGTGAAAAGAAACTAGTTTTCAGATTTCAAATTGTTCACTATAACAGTTGCAAAATTTTAAGGAAATTGTACATTTAGCTCTCAAGAACCTTGTTGCTATCCCTTTACCTTGATTATACCTCGAGATTCATTTTTGGTTCACAACTAACCTAATCCTAGCACCGATAACACCCTTGGAGGAAAATGATAGCCTACAGAGATCAAATTTGGTGCTTGGAGGACCCCTCCATGGTGCTTGATATTAAGAAGCAAGATCTAGCATTGAAAGTCCTTTCTCCATCGATTGACTATGGCCAAGAAAATGAAATGCATCCATGATTTTCAAGAGTTCGTAATGGCGCCCATATTAAACTTAGATGCCTAAGAATCCTTGAAGAGGGTTGTTGTCATGGTTTCTAGGTTATATGTATAGGATGAGCTCTAGAATTTTGACTAGAGATTAAGGTTGTTGTCTCCCAACTAAGTGTGTTTATATCCATCTAAGTACATTTATCATCCAAAAAAATTATTCATTGCTAGGGAGAATTTTAAGATCCATACTTACCTTTAGTGTAAAAGCATTGTTAAATTTGATTAATTCTTACATTGCCAATCAGAAAATATATTCTTATAAAAATAATTATATTTCTAATGATTTCATATAGTTTTTTGGAAAATTTAGCCATTTCGAGAATAAAATACATTTACCATTCATAATTTGTGTGAATCAATTAAGAAAATGTAAAATTTGCATATATAAATATAAATGTAAAATTAACACATACAAAAAATACATCTCATGGAATTTCCTCGTTCATGGTATTTGTATCCCACTACGAACATCCTATGTGGGTTCAAAGACTCATTTAAAGCTTTTGAACTCAATAATTTTTAATAGCATTGTAAGGCATTTGTTTCCATTCTTTAATGATTGCCCAGTCCTTAAAACCCATCCATTGTCTTGTGTGGTGGATTGAGGATATTCTTATGGTGCTTAAGTTTTAGAAGTTATGTTTAGAGCTTAAGGTTATCATTTCCCTACCTCGGAGATGGTTAAAGGCTCAAGGTTTTTGTTTCCTTAGCATAGCCATGGTGAACTAATTTCATTGTACAAAACATCTTAATGTTAACCATATATTAATCCTAAGCCAAAGACCCCCCCTAACAAGGGCTTATGTCACATTTATAGTGTGAAGTAATACGAATATTGGTTTATCCCCCTTCTTAGTATTCAACATTGGTAAAATAGTCATTAGTAATAGCCTATCCATTAAAAGGAAGATCTCACAAGAAAAGTGTCAAGTAAGGTTGGTTCATTCTCAATATGACCTCGTCTATTCCACGAGACAAACTCTATTTTGTAAAATCATAATGAAGACTTATTTGATGTCACTTAGCATGGATATTTGGAAAATTGTGTTGAATGGGTATCAAAACACAAAAAACCCTCTAATTGATAAAGTTGGTCAGAAATGCTATTATTTCAATGCTAGGGCTATGAATGCAATCTTGGGTGGACTTGCAAGAATTTTTCAAAGTGATGTAGTATGAGTCAACTATACAAATGTGAGACACACTCGTAAAAAAAATTGAAGGGTAGAACAAGCTTAAAAATGCCAACCTCCAGGTTTACATGATGTAATATGAAAAATTGAAAATGTATGTGGGTGAAAACATAGGTAGTTTCCTTCTTAGGGTGGATGAAGTTGCAACTGCAACGAAAGGTTTTGGTGATAGAATTAATGATGCAGTAATAGAAAAGGTGTTGGATCACTTTCTTCTATATTAGATGCCATTGTCTCCCCCATAGAAGAAATTCCATTGGAAAATTTGAACATGGAAAGGCTTCATGGAAACTTCTTATGAGATGAGAATGAAGAAGAATTAGCCAAAATTTAGAGAATCTTCGTTAAAAATATCAAAACAATATCAAGACCAAGAGTGCTCCAACCACATTCAAAATAAGGAGAAAGAAAACTTTGTGAGGAAGCTATAAAAAGGCAAGTTAGGTTACCATTTAAAACACAGAATAGGGAACTTTGGTGTTCATTCTCTTTTGATTGAATTTTATGAAAATCTCATGCCTGATATTTTGCCTATGCATTAAAAAGAAAAAAGATAACAAGTATTCATTGAATTTCGCCAGCAGTCGACAATATTTTATATATAGTTGTTTTTTATATATTTATAAATCCATAATGAGAAGGAAATGTTTGGTGGCTTGGAGCATTCTATCACTGGTCCTCTATAGTCCTCATTATTTAAGATTCAATGATTATCTATCCATTTTAAATGAACTATTGAAAGTATATTTACCGCTAGGAAATGTATTGGTAAGCATTTGTTATCTTAAATTCAAATATATATCGAAAATGTGAGTTCATAGAAAACCATATCCACCATTTCCAAAACCTAATCATTAGTGAACCAACCCTACATAAGAAACATACATCTTCCATACATATGGTATCTACCCCAGAAGGTGAATGAGGTGAGTTTATTTTAGCATCTTTAGCACAATAAGTGCCTCGATATTGAATCCATTCAGCTCTGAATTGAATGTGAAGCACTGTCATTTGTACATGAATCTGATGCAAATCTGTTGACAGTGTTGGAAATCCATCAACTAAGGGGATATCCCCAATATGAAGTCCCAATCAGACCTCACACTGTTTGGTGTAAGAGTCCCATCCAGTATAAAGTCCCGGTTAACAAATCCCCAAAGATCTACCTTGGCTCTAGATGTCAGCACAAGAGAGTCATGCAATGGTATCTTCGAACAACAAGGTGAGTGTGTCTCATGAGTTTGTAGCACAACTGTGTCTAGGTTCTTTGAATACAAAAAAAGGGGGGAGGAAAGTGAGCCTCTAAGTGAGAGGTAATAGTACCACCCAATAAGAGACACACCCGAACCAGAAAGACCTATCCAACATCCAGCGGAATAGTCCATAGTGGATGTGACAAGGTTACAACCATTGAACAAGGAAATACCCATCTACTACCCAGCCGAGTAGTCCATAGCAGATGTGACGGTCGTTGCAATTGATGAGTAAGGAAAGGTCTGTCTAGTATGCTGCGGAATAGTCCACAAGGATGAGATAACAGTAACAACCATTACAACACAATCTCAACAAGATAAGCACTAAAACAACTGAAATAGTTCAATTATCTTACTACATGTGAGAACGAACATAAAATAAAAATGCTCACACAATAGTCTTACAAACATCTATAATTCATGCATGGAAAAGTGCTCACCTGAAAAGGCTTCTGTAATTAAGAAAGAGTTCTAAGAAACATATTTACATTGTACATCATCAGGCTTCTGTAATTAAGAAAGAGTTCTAAGAAACATATTTACATTGTACATCACTATCCCCAGTAGTGGGACATTGGAGCCACCCTTTCTCATCAAAGAACTAGTTGATCTCTCCAATGCCTTGTGGGAGGAGCTAAGGTGAAGATTCCTTCACTAATACAATGAGGGGGTATATATAACCAAAGGGTGATGCTTGACCCTTGTGACTCTTTGACTTCCCTCATGACTGTTCAAATTCATATGAATTTTCAACTGACATGAATCTTCATATTCATGTGTGTCCATTGGACTTCCACTTTACATAATATACATGGCTCATAATAGTTATGTGGCCTTTCACTACTCATGACATGACACTACTGACATGGACTGGCTTTCTAAGGTGGAAATGTCAAGTCGATGTTGTTGTTGAGTGATAGATGTGTTCTTGTATGTGCTTTCTCTTCTCCTTCGCATAGCTTGGGGGTGTAGGGCCTTGAATGATCTTTGGTCTTGAGAGGTAGTTGCATGCATGTGTTCCCTTTACTTGTTCTTGAAAATCTCCTTTTCCCATCTAGCGACAAGTGAGTCTATAGGCATGATTCCCTCCTACTTTTCCTTCTTCATCATGTCACCATAACTTGAGAGTGTACCTGTTCTTGCAATTCACTCATGACAGGATGACATCAATCCAAAAACTCCTTACTCTAATATCGTGCCTTGTCATTCATGGAATGAGCTTGGGACAAGTCACAGGCTGGGAGACAGGTCTTAGTGACTACGCATTGTGTAGTTCTAGGTGTAGGGAGAGAGCTTGATCATTGAGACTACGCAGATCACAGCTCAGGTTTAACTGAGGAACTTTTGAAAACAGTCCTCACTGAGGAGAAAAATCATGTAGTGGCCACTGGGAGACAAGATTGTCCATTTCAAGTTAGTAGTGGTTGGTTCAGGGTGAGGCCAAGGGTGGTCAGTTTTATACAGTTTTTAGAGGTAAGGAAGACTGGGCAACATAGTGGCTTAGAAGCCAAAACTGCGCAGTTCTTGAGGATAGTGAGATCTGACTGAGGGAGGACAAACGGGGAAACTTATGCGCAATTATGGAGGCTAAGGGAGGTTGGGCTCTTTGTGCACTGCGAGATTCCAATAGGAAAGTGAGAATCTTGAGGATTGAAAGTGCGAAATGCGTAGTTCAAGTCAGACTAGAAGGAACTATTGTGCAATTCTGGGAGTCAAGGAAGGTTGTTGAACTTTGGAATTGCATAATGCAACTACCATGGAGGACAGTAACTATGCACTGCACAGTTCCCATCAGCAAGGTCACATCATTAAGGGTTGAGACTACGTAGTACACAGCTCAGTCAGGGTCTAATGAAGCTGAGTTGCCCGGTCGGGAAGATTTTCTGAAAATGGCTGTGTCGGAGGAAGATGAACTTGTGATGAACTTGAACTGTGATCACGCACATAACATACTTTGACGACACGATAACATAGACCATCAAGACAACAAACAAATCATTACTCTCTCGGTGACTACCTCATGACAAGACATGACAAATGCAACACTTGACATAGACTTTAGAATGACCGTGATGACATTTTTGTGACAACACTCAAGACTTTGTGTATGAGTGAAACAGTTGTTTACATGGCTAGAACAACTCGTATACACAAAGACCAACCTTCAAGATCACTAGAAATGGTTCGCAAACATGACATAACAACCAAACATGCCAAAAGATGACAATTGATCCAACAAGGGAAAGGGGGCAAGACACTTAGAGGAAACACATGGAATGAATTCCAGTGCTTGCAACCATGCATGTCATTGAAGAAATAATTATATGACAAGGATAAGTGGTCCTTCAAGTGTAGGCCAAAGTTTTGGATGGTGTTATAGCCACTACAACACTTAGTGACACACTGGTTGAATTCTAGCTTCTCTATCTTGGTTCATTTCTAGTGTAGGGCCTTGGTCCTTCAAGGAGTATTGATTCAATATGTAGATTACTTTGGCTTCTCCACTTACCCCATAGGAAGACATGGTCCCCTTTGGACCTTCTCAGTTGAACACAACGTAAGATTCAATTAGATCACAGTGTTTCAAATTGGGAAGGGTAGTTTATCTCGCAAGCTTAAGATTTTCAGAGCATTGTTTTTCATATATGGTGTTGCTCTGTGCTGACAGCAAACCTAGATAGTACCCCAACGGAGTCACACTGGAACACAAGAATTTCTCCACTGCCAACGAGCTTGGACAGTACCCCAGTGGAGTTTGCTGCTTCGCCTCTCTACGCAGGAAGATTTTCTCTTCCTTGAACTTTATTTATTTATTTAAAGAGAACTATGCCTCAACACTTATTTATTTTGGGGCAGAAGATTGAACCCAACATATTGAGAGAAGAAGAGGTTGTTCTTTCATAGAAGCATATAAAGACCTATGATTTAGGTTTTCTCATTTATATTTTCCCCTTCTCCATTTCTATTAGTGCTACCATATAAATTTAATAATTACTAAATACAAGTAAACATAAAATAAAACACACATTTCCTAATAAATTTCAACAATAAAAAATAAATATTATAACCCTTTAATTTAACTTATTTCCCTAATAATAATTTGTAAAAAATCAAATTTACCATTCTTATTTCCTTATTTTTTTCAAAGTCATTGAAAAAGTCGTTCAAATTTACCATTCATGTTTCTTTACTCTTCTCAAAGTCATTGAAGAGTCGTTCAAATTTACGATTCTTGTTTCTTTATTTAAAGCTTCGTTTACCTATTCTTGTTTCAAATTTACAATTACAATTACGTATGGAATATTTTAAGCAGTTGTCGATAATGCGACTTTTTGAAAGCCTTTCAGAAACGCAAGTTTGATAGCTAGTTTCTGCACAATCAAAGTGTACCAGTGGTTTTTCAGGGTGCTGAATCCAAATATGCAGTTAAAAAACCATTTTAACTGCAACAAATAAAGATTCAACCTCAATTTCTTCCGCTGGATTCCGTCACTGGAATCTCCAAAAATTCGCATTATAGACAACTCCTTTTAAGCAGTTGTCTATAATGCGACTTTTTGAAAGCCTTTCTGGTGGGTTTTTCCGGTCAAAATCCGGGAGTAATTTATCAGAAACGCAAGTTTGATAGCTAGTTTCTGCACAATCAAAGTGTCCCAGGGGTTTTTCAGGGTGCTGAATCCAAATATGCAGTTAAAAAACCATTTTAACTGCAACAAATCGAGATTCAACCTCAATTTCTTCCACCGGATTCCGTCACCAGAATCTCCAAAAAGTCGCATTATAGACAACTCCATATTTTAAGGCGTTGTCTACCTATTGGATTTCTTGAAGGCGTGGAATGGGATGTATACAAGTAATAGGCTTTATATACGAACGAGAATTTGTCAGCATTATGATCGTGTAATTATTATTTATAGTTATGACGTTCTTATTTATAATTAAAGTTTTAAACTTATTAATTATAATCAGGATTTTTTTATTTATAATTAAAATTTTAAATTTATTTTATAATTGAATTTGTATACGAGAAGGGAAGTGTGATGCTTATATATTAATTGATTATTAATAGTTAATATTAGTAATACTATTTTAAAAATATTAATGTGGTTGATATAGCTAAAGTAATGTACATATTTATTTTATTAACTATGTATAAAAAGGTTATGGGTCAATTTTAATTTACAGAGAAAAAAATTTAACTTTGTCTGCCCATCATCAAAGTTGGAATTTTGCTCATGTCAGCAAAAAAAAACAAAAAACAAAAACAAAAAAAACTATACAAAACAAAAATTTGAACTTGAAGAAATTTTATCCCTCTCGGGTCATGTTAGATCCGTATTTAAGATGGATATATGTTGGTAAATAATAATGAGGAGCTTATCATGGAGGAACTTCTTAGAATTTGAATAATCTCAAATCCCTAGGAAATTGGTAAATGGGATCCACGTGACACGACTCTAATTTCTAAAATTTATTAAAATTAATGGAGTATTTTTCTAAATAAAGTTTTCTTATATATAAATGAACCTTATAAATAATAATGAGGAACTTATCATGGATGAATTTATTAGAATTGGAATAATCTCAAATTCCTAGGAAATTGGTAGGCGTTGAAGTGGTACTAATCTATTTTTTTTTTTTTATTTGTTAAAAGTCAATGCAACCTAACCAACTCTTTAATACACTACAACCATTGATAAGCATTAAGACTAAGCATATGCTGAGCATATTTCCTTGAAAATCAATCTAGCCCTCAATTAAAAAATAAAATAAGAATCAATATCCTCATCCACCTTAAGTTGAAATAAGAAGTCTTCAACAATTATAATTTTCAAAGATTTTATTAAAATTTTATTTTTATTTTATTAAAATTTCATCTATAAAATGGATTGGTTTACTTAATGAATATTATGATGATTAAAATTTACTATGATGAATATACAGCTTGAGTGGGCCTAATGGTTAAGAGTATGTGTTTCCTCCTAAGAGGTCACAAGTTCAAAATTGAGGGGGGTATGTATGCCTTTTTATATTTACCAGTAAAAAAAATTGTAAAATAATACATATTAACTAATTATGTAAATTTGGTTAGAGTTAATGTTTTCAAATAAAAAATAATGATATCTTTATTTTAAATATATATACAACTTAATGAAATATGGTGTAAAAAATAAATATATAAAATTGAATTTGTAGCAAGAAAAGACTCCATTTGACTAGTGCCTTAGTTAAATAGAGAAAATTCATGTTTCCAAATCAATGGACTTGGATTGCAATTGTTTTTGACTAATGCCTTAGTCAAATAGAGAAAAGTCGTTTTTCCACATCAACCACCTTAGTCAAATAGAGAAAAGTCGTTTTTCCACATCAACCGATGACTTGGATTGTAGTTAGCTGGAGTGACATGGCTTTGTCTCCTAGTTACGTTAGTAAATTCGAGTTATATTTTTAACTAATGCCTTAGTCAAATAGAGAAAAGTCATTTTTCCACATCAACCGCCTTAGTCAAATAGAGAAAAGTCATTTTTCCACATCAACCGATGACTTGGATTGTAGTTAGCTGGAGCGACATGGCTTTGTCTCCTAGTTAAGTTAGTAAATTCGAGTTATGGGCTAGAAGTAGAGTTATGCATGGGTGGATTGTAGTTTTTGACTAGTGCCTTAGTCAAATAGAGAATTCATTTTTCCACATCAACGGATGACTTGGATTGTAGTTAGCTGGAGTAACATGTCTTTGTCTCCTAGTTACATTAGTAAATTCGAGTTATAGGCTAGAAGTAGAGTTATGCATGGATTGATTGCTAAAATTTAGCAATCTAGTTGAGGATTGTAGTTAGCTGGAGTGACATGGCATTGCCTCCTAGTTACGTTAGTAAATTCGAGTTATAGGCTAGAAGTAGAGTTATACATGGGTTGATTGCTAAAATTTAGCAATCTAATTGAGTTATCGTTAGTTAAACTCATTTAACTAAGCTCTAGTCATTAGTTGAGTCAGTTTAAGGTCATTTGAGTAGTTATGATAGTTGTTAACTCACTAATCAACTAAAAATAGACCCAAGCATGCATAGAATTCGAATTTCCTAGTTCAGTAGATGGAAAAGGCACATTTGTATTTATAATTGTATATTATTGAGTGTACAATGCTTTTGCATTGAGCAAGTGATCAATTCCCCTAGGATTTGGCAAATAGGGAATTCCCTATTATTTAGGATTTTAATTCCTCCAAGCTTGCTCAAGGAAATAGGAGGTTAGTTATGTTGGCATTATGGTTCTGGTATGATTATATGTTTCAGATGTTGTACTTGATGGCAACACCCATTGCATGGCTCTCATTTTGATGAAAATAAAGAAGTACGCAGGAGAACAGTTCAGGAGGTGCGTACCCGCAGGTATACCGTGCAGGGACCGCGTCCAAATACGCGAGTTACCCATTCATGGGGTGCGTACCCCAGTGCACACACTTCAAGGCAGTAAAGCACCCACACGTGGGGTTTCTCATGGTATTTAGCCGACGGTATTGTTTTATCATGGTTTTGGCCCGTGGTATTGTTTATTTTATTATTATTATTGAGCCCCATGATCCTTGATTTGAGGAAGAGCATGCCTATATAAAGCTAAGGAGATCATTTGGCTTGTGCATCTTTGTGTCTTGAATATCTTAAGATCTGATCTATTGGGTTCTCTGTTCTTAAAAGATTGATTTATAAAGGAGAAGTCAGAAGCGAATTGGCGAAGGGTGATCTCTTGAGCACAAGTTCAGATCTGAGCATTTGAGGTTATTTCAACCCTAGTCCAAGGTACGCAGAAGCGTCGAAGGTTCAGTGCGTGGGTACGCAGAGGCGCCGAAGGTTCAGTGCGTGGGTACGCAGAGGCGCTGAAGGTTCTGTGCGTGGGTACGCAGAAGTGGCGAAGGCTCAGGTGCGTGCTTTCTGTAGCAGCACGCGGCGCGATTATTCTTCTGGGTGCGTACTTTCTGAGAAGTACGCGGCGCGATTATTCTTCTGGGTGCGTACTTTCTGAGAAGTACGTGGCGCGATATTGTTTTTGGGTGCGTACTATACGCAGTTCAGTGAAAAGAGCAGAGCGTGGCCACGCAGTCCAGAAGAAGGAGATCTGCGGGTATACGCAGAGAAGCAGAAGGTGAACTGCGTAGCGACGCAGGCCAGTAAGAGAAGAACCGCGTATCTGTGTTAAGATCTTCTGTTGGTTGAATTTTTCTGTTGGAAAGGTGTTCTGGGTTCTGTTCTGTTATTGTTGATCTGGTTATTACAGCTGACTGTATTATTTACATGTACTTGATGATCATTTGATGTATATGGATCCAGTTTGAAAATTTATGAAAAGTGGTCCTTGAAAAGAAGTAGGGGGTTGTAGCTCCCTTTCAGGAGAGACTGGAAAACGAGAGAGAGTTGTAGCTCTCAGCAGGTTGCAGCCTGCGTACTGGTAAAGGACTGCACCAGTACAAGACCATTGTAAAAGGAGTTTCTAATTTGAAAGAAGATAGAGACATATTGCAGCAGGTGGTTTTCACCCACATTGGGTTTCCACCTTATATCTGGTGTTCTTTGATGTGACTGTCTGATTTTCTTGTTCATGCTCATTATTTATGGTATTGGTATGCAAAAATAATTCAAAGTATAAATAAGAAAGATTTGGTAAAAGAATTAGATAATACTGATTCACCCCCCCCCCTCTCAGTATTATTGTCAACATGCTCTACAGGGATATGTTGATGCAGATATGGCAGGTGACAGAGATAACAAGAGGAGCACTACAGGATATTTATTTACTCTAGGTGGAACAACTATCAGTTGGGTTTCAAAAATCCAAAGTGTTCTTGCACTTTCAACAATAGAAGCAGAGTATGTTGCTGCTACAGAGGCTAGTAAAGAAATGATTTGGTTACAAAGGTTTCTAGATGATTTGGGTAAAAAGCTGGAGTTGGGCAGGTTATACATTGAAAGCCAGAGTGCCATACATCTTGCAAAGAACTTTTCATTTCATTCCAAGACTAAACATATATGGCTCAAGTACCATTTCATACAGTCAGCATTAGAAGATGGACAGTTGAAGCTGGAAAAGATACACACTAGCCAAAATCCTGCAGATATGTTAACAAAAGTTGTAACCAAGGATAAAATGAGAATCTACTCAGTTTCAGTTGGTCTTCAAGTATGATGAAGAATATGAGAAACAGCTAGGTCCAAAGAGGATTTGTTGTCTAGCAAATGAGGTAGTGGTGGAGTTGCTATAATCAGTCTCCAAGTGGGAGATTGTTGGGTGTGGAGCCTGATTTCTTCTGTATTCAAAGGTCTCATCCAGATGTATGCCCCAAGAAGATTGTACACCCCTCCATATGGGGGGGTGTGGGGTGGACTTGTCCCCCCCGAGGGGGTCCAGGGGCTAGCGGTACCCCGACAGGGTTTGGGGGTAGCGCCCTTGAAGCTAAAAATAGATGTAAAATTGCCTTGTAAAAGTCTAGTAACTTCTAGTCAATATGGGTCGTTCATTAGGCAGATGATCTTATTAGTTTCAATCTTTGCAACCTTCCTCCAATGATCAAACATTATCTTACAAAGTGATTTTAAGGTGTCAAGGTCAAATTTTGTCATTTCAGTGAGTCTTCAAGCAAAATTTGGTCACCAGGCATTAGGTCTAGGGTTTGATTTTACCCTTATCAAAGTTGTCCAAATGACATTCCATGTCACCATTCAACTGAGTGTACCATAATTCAAAGGGTTTTCATCATCATGTCAAGTTCCACTAGGTCATTTTACACCTTGTTCATGCTTCAGTTGCTGCCTAGGCAAGGTTCATTTCCCTCTCCTAGGATTTTGAAGCTAATTTCTCTTGGATGGTCAAATCATCGAAAAACCTTGTATCCTAATGTTCATACACCTTCCCCTATCCATAATTTACCTTATTAAACTCTTCCCATCACTAAAATCCCCCAAATTCCTCATTTTCGCACAAACCCTAGTTTCTTGCTACAACTTGGCAATTTTCCAGGCTAGGCCTGTGTTTTCCTTTTTGGACCCCTTCCCCTCACTCAATTTCTGAGATTCCACTTTCCCCTACTTTCTAACATCCCTCCCCACTTCCCAAAATTTTCTCAAGAATTTATAAGCCCCCTATCCCCTTCATTTCGCTTCATTTCGACAAATCCCTTGTCCCACACATCGGGATTAGTTTCACTCAAATGATGTTTCTAAGCAATCAAAGATGAATTTGGGAAAACTCAGAGAGGTTTTTGTCCACAGCAGACCAATGAAGAAAACCCTCCTTCACTTTTTACAAAGGTGTCATGGTTTTAGAGAAATTTCAAAAATACAATTGCCTTGGGAGAATTGATACACCTCTAAAGTGACCTTGGGAAAATCACGTTTTATCCTAGCTTGGTTGGCCAAATGACTTGCTTGATGAGTAAAATGATAACTAGACACAACAGTATTTCCAATTATCTATCATGAGCTCAATTGGGAGTTGAGGAACACCTTGAAACGTTGACTGCAACAGTACTCTGCCTTGAGGCAGCCTCATTTGGCACATTTTTACCAGTCTTAGGAGATTTAGTTTTTGATAGGGAAAATGAACTCCAAATTGAAAAATTCAAGTTGGGTTGAAAAGTAGACTCAAATTACTTTCCAACACGCTATCCTGCACCCAATGTGGACACCGGTAAGGCCTCCAAAAAGCTCTTGAAAAAAGGTGTGGCACATAGAGGGAGCGCGGCGCACTAGGAGAAATTTTCCAGTGTAAATTTACACTGGCGTGGCGCACAGGGCTAAAAAGGCCTGAATTTGATTGAAATCTTCCTCCAAATCGAAATTTCTCCATTCCATAAGATTCTCACAAGAAACAAAGTCATTTTTCATGCCAAGGATAGAGAGAAACATTGCAAAGTGATTGTGAGAAGCAAGCACATGTTTTAGGTGAGTTGGAGGAGTTTTCATAGGCGCGTTGCATACACAGAGGGGTGCGGCGCACAAACAGGGCACGGTGCACATAGAGCCACCCCATAGTGCAAATTTTCAACGGGTTCGGTGCACACCCAGGGCGCAACGCACTGGGTTTAGCACGTGACGCACACCCACAAAGGGCCCAAATCGTGCCAAATCACTTCAAATTGATTGTGAAGCCCATCAAATTGACAGGTAGGCTCTATGTCATCACTTGTTCAACAAAGTTTATGAATGTTATGGTGGTTCTTGTCTATGTTTAATTGCCATAAAACTCATAAAACCAACCACTCAAAAAACATCAAAACTATGGTGGCTAGGGTTGCAAAATTGTGGTATTGAGGCCAAGGTTTCCATTTCACTCCTCATTCTTCCCTTGCTTGCCATTTTTCCCTATTCCCCCTTTTCTCTTTTTTCCTATTATCCCTACCCTAAAACACTACCCTATCCCTCCACTCTTTGGTCAACATAACACCCCAAACCCTACCTTGTCAAAACCCAAAACCCTACCCTATCAAATACCCAAACCCCCTACACATCCCTAAACAAACTTCTCCTCATAACCCCTATTCCCATCACATTACTCCCCTCCTAATACTCCATTTTGTTTCATTGTTCCCCTTGGTGGCAGATATCACAAAAGCACCCAGCTTCACACTATCACCAAAAGGGCAACCCAAGTACAATACACACAGCAATCATAGCATCTGAGCATTCATTAGAGTATGAGATGGAGACACAGTGATTCGCCAACAGAGGTACATGCACCCAGGAGGCCTCATAGAGCTGCAAAGCATCCATGAGAATCGACAAGCTGCCCAACAAAGGATGACCGAGCTCACTACCTTGGAGCAAGAAATTAACAATGATTGTAGGTCTTGGCTCGAGCGGATCAACATCCACCTGGAGAGACTGCTGGAGAAGGCTGACAGAGACAAAGCAATACTGAGGAGGATTGTTTATCATTACAAGGCACAAAACATGATTACAAAGGCCCGGATAAGGAACTTGAAGGCAAAATTGAGCAAAGCAACAAAAGAGGCAAAAGAGGCAAAAGAGAAAGATCGGATTTGAATCTTGGCTGAAACTTCTGTGGCCCAGCATAGTGCCTCTTAGAGAACCTCCAGCCCAAATTTCAAGAAATTTGGGACAATTTTGGTCACATGGAAAATTTTTGGTCACAAACACAGGATTTTTCTCCCTGTGCCCCATGCCGCGAGCTCCAAATGACAAATGGCTTGCATTTTTGGATTCATCATGCAAAATCACGACTACTGGTGCTTGGACAAGAAATTTGGGCATGATTTGAGTCTCGAGGAGGTCAAAAACACCCAACAAATGGCCTGTTTGCCCCTATTTTGACACACAGGAAGCAGTCTTGGGAGAATGGAGATTTGGAGGGGCAAATGAGTACCAATTTCAAAAATTCCACTTGGGTTGGAAAGTAGATAGGATAGGCTTTCCAACAAGCACACTTGGGAACATTTTGGACTCCTGCAAGTGCCTCAAAACAGCCTCCAAAGGGGCGTGATGCATAAAGAAAGTGGCACTGTACACATAGGAAAAGAGGCCCAATTTACCTCTGTTTCACGAAATTTCGATTCGCGACTTCTCCAAAGTGGGACCGCTCATCTACACTTCACTTTTTCGGCACCTAAGGTGCCATTTAACATATTTTCACTCCAGATTGGCTTTTATCCAAGTGGAAAAGGAAGGCAAACAGTCACCCAATGCCATTTTTCATGTTTGCAACGCTGCACCTATAGCTAATGGTTGGCTTTCCACCTCCATTTTGTAATGATTCGAGTAACTCCCCAACCCTTGGGCATTTTATCTCTTCATGGCACATTCTATATATTGTATGCAAACTATTTGCAAAGGGTTGGTTGGCTTGTAAATTCTGGAGATTGTGGGAAAGAAACTCTGTTTCTGTATTGTATATTTTTTACAGAGGATTAATGAAAGGCAGTGGCTTTGTTTCATGAGATTAATGTGGTTGTGAGTGTAGAAAATGTGTCTCTTATGTTTCATATGTATCTTGTTATGTTTCATAGTTCATTTCATATTCATTTCCAGTGAAATTTTCTAAGTTAGCTACGGTAGAATTCAATTTTTATTGCTCTGCCTGTGGGAAAATTTCATGTTCAATGTTCATTCTTCTGTTGAAAAGGATTCATGTTGTCCATGCCCTTTTCACCCTCTTAATCAATCTCTCCATTCCTAACTATCTTAAACTAAATTGCTAGGCTTTCCGCCTATCTTGCCTCATGAAGTAATTCGTGCCTGTGTATTAAATTCTCTGTTTCATTGAGGTCCATTGGTCTCATACCATCCCAGAAACACAGTCATTCATAAACATCACTTCTTGTATCCATATTAACTTACTAGCCTAAGATAAATAGTTCAATGTAAGTCATCTCAGGCCTTTTCATTTATCTTTTCACTGAGTGTGACTCAGAGAGAACCCTCTCCTGTTCTGGTAGGGCTAGCTACCAGACTAAGCCGGGTTTGTGGTTACCTGAATTTTGCCTTCTTTCAGCTTAAGGTGTATTTAGGTGCTAACATAGTGGCGACTCCGCTAGGGAACGAAAATGGTTTTCTTGAAGATTGTTTTTCCCTAGTACATCTATCAAGCTCAGATCTAATGGTTGATGGTGAACAACGATCAGACATAGGAAGACGGTTGAAATCATTCACCTAGAGACTCCTTTCACTGAAGAATCCAACAACCGATCCTTCATGGTGACTCCATTGTAGAGGGATCAGTAGCTTTGAGATTTTTTAAAATGGAGCCGATTGCAAGAAGATACACTCCCATGAGCCGAGATCACATTCCAGGCTTCCAAAAAAAAATTCCTAAGGTGGATTGGTCAAGGAACCTACCTACATTTAAAGATGATGGTAAGAACGATCCTGCTTTACATCTAGTTCGATTTCACATGCATATTCGCAAGTTGAAGGTTGATTTTCCTGAAGATTGCTTAATGAAGATATTCCTAGCCACTCTAGAAGGTGAATCCCAATCTTGGTATGAAAGTTTTCCGCCTACTTGTATTTATTGTTTAAAGGATTTTCATGCCATGTTCCTTGAGAAGAATGAAGACTCTTATCTAGCATTAAATTTAGTTCATGACTGTTGCAAATATGCTGATGGTTTTATTGAAAGCCTTGAAAAATATTATGAAGATGATAATTTCATGGATGAAGAGATCATGGAAGCCCTATGTGAAAACCCATTTCAGCAACATGAAGATGATCAGGAAAATTTGTAGCATGATCAAGATATTAGTACGGTGGAAGATGAAGGAGTTTTGCCTCTTGATATTCAACATGAATTACATGAAATGGATCAGCAGTATGAGGAAAATTTATATACTCCTTCACTTGAAAATATTGAAGACAGTCACTGTTTGAGCAAAAGGAAACAAAAGGTCTCATCTCCTTGGTCTGAAGACGAGATAGATCAACTCTTTCATGGTCATGTTCCAGCTCAAGCTAAAGCATATTTGCAGTGCGCACATGGTCAAGAAAGTGTTGGTGAAACTTCTTCCTCTTTTGAAAAGGATGACAGTCCGGTGAAGAGCTTGATAGATCAGCAGGTTGAAGATTTCCATATGGCTAAAAGTGGTGAAAGAAAAAGTGTCGTTTCGGATCTATCCATAGAAGAAGATAGCATGCAGAGAAATCAAGTTTCAAATTCAGAATGTGATAATGTTAAGACAACCATTTCAGATGTAGATTCAGATTGTGATGACCAAGAAAACCTTGTACTAAGTCCCATGAAAGAGAACTCTGTTGTTGAAATCATTTGGGATGAAGAAGATAGAGTTTTGGATCCAAATGTTCTCATGTCATCAGAACACAGTCTTCATGAAGAGGTAATCCAGTCAGCTCATGAACAACAAGATGAGATCTTTTCCCAAGCAAGTGAAGAAGTTCCTCTCGATGAATTTATGGTAGATGATAGAAATGTTATTGTTAGGTTTCAAGAAACATCTGAAGTTTCTTTTCTCATGATTGATGAATGTGATGAATGTAATGAGAATCTGGCTATCATATCGTATGAAGATGACCTACCATATATTCAGACTTCAGAAGATTAGACCATTCAGGATTCCCTTCTAGATTCATCCTCATATGTTTTATGTTCTGAAATGTTCTTTGAAGAGGAAATCTGGTCATCTACTTGTTCAGAATTGTTTGAAGACCAGGAACCTAATCATATTTATGAAAAGAGATCAGCATCACAAGAAAACGACACCTTGTTTCTTCAGCAGGAGGAAAGAACTTATGTTCTTCATGATCCAATGAAATATTTGTTGCAGATAGCAGTGAAGGTCATTATTGCAGTATTCAATGATGAAGGAGATCATGGTCAATTGTGTTTTTGGAGGCCCAGTTACCAGTATATGTTGTTAACCAGAAGATCTGATCAGAAGAATCAATTAAGGAGACATCTACTTGATTAGTTACATTGGAAGACACATTACACATGATTGTATATATTGCATTAGTACGGAGGTGGCTGTCATCATGATTTGAAACCCTCGAATCTTGATGGATTGGTGCCATTGAAACAAGTTTTGTAAGTTCTTGTTTTAGTTAAGTCAGTCATGAGTCATTTCCTTTTACATTGAGTCATTTTTTCAGTCATGTTGGTTCCATAATTAAGTGAGTCTGAGTCAGGTTTCAGTCAATAAATGAGTCAAAGTCTTGTGTGGTTTGTCGAAATAATGACTCCATAGCCCAATGGATGAAGGCATTGTCTGCTCACCCAAATATATGTAGTTCTTGGCACCTCCAAGGAGCTGGAGCTACCATCCCCCATTGGAGCCAATGTTAGTGTTAGTCCTTGGAGCCTTCCTCCAGTGATCAAACATGCTCTTACAAAGTGATTTTAAGGTGTCAATGTCAAATTTTGTCATTTCAGTGAGTCTTCGAGCAAAATTTGGTCACTAGGCATTAGCTCTAGGGTTTGATTTTACCCTTTTCAAGTTGTCCAAATGATGTTCCATGTCACCATTCATCTGAGTGTACCATAATTCAAAGGTTTTTCATCATCATGTCAAGTTCCACTGGGTCATTTTACACCTTGTTCTTGCTCCAATTGTGCCTAAGCAAGGTTCATTTCCCTCTCCTAGGGTTTTGAAGCTAATTTCTCTTGGATGGTCAAATCATCGGAAAAACTTGTATCTTGATGTTCATACACCTTCCCCTATCCATAATGTACCTTATTAAACTCTTCCCATCACTAAAATCCCCCAAATTCCTCATTTTCACACAAACCCTAGTTTCTTGCTACAACTTGGCAATTTTCCAGGCTACACCTGTGTTTGCCTTTTTGGACCCCTTCCCCTCACTAAATTTATAAGATTCCACTTTCCACTACTTTCTAACATCCCTCCCCGCTTCCCAAAATTTTCTCAAGAATTTAGAAGCCCGCTATTCCCTTCATTTCACTTCATTTCAACAAATCCCTTGTCCCACACATCGGGATAGGTTTCCCTCAAATGATGTTTCTGAGCAATCCGAGATGAATTTGGGACAAATAAGAGAGGCTTTTTTCCACACCATACCAAGGAAGAAAAAATTCCTTCATGTTTTACACATGTGTCATGGTTTTAGAGAAATGTCAAAAATACAATCGTGTTGAGAGATTTGATACACCTCTGAAGTGACCTTGGGAAAATCAAGTTTTCTCCTATCTGGGTTGGCCAAATGACTTGCATAATGAGTAAAATACTAACTAGACACAAACCTCTTTCCAATGATCTATCATTAGCTCAATTTGGAGTTGAGGAACACCTTCCAAAGTTGACTGCAACAGTACTCTGCCCTGAGTCAGCCTCATTTCGCACATTTTGACCAGTCTTGGAAGATTTGATTTTTTGACAGGGAACATGAACTCAAAATTGCCAAATTCCCATTGGGTTGGAAATTAGACACAAATACCTTTCCAACGAGCTATCCTGCACCCCATTTTGACACCGGGAAGGCCTCCAAAAGGCTCCTGCAACAAGGCACGACGCACAGAGGGAGCGCGGCGCACTTGGAGAAATTTTCCAGTGTAAATTTACACTGGTGCGGCGCGCATGGGAGGCACGGCGCACATGACTAAAAAGGCCTGAATTTGATTGAAATCTTCCTCCAAATTGCGAATTCTCCATTCCATAATATTCTCACAAGAAACAAAGTCATTTTGCACGCTAAGGATAGAGAGAAACATTGCAAAGTGATTGTGAGAAGCAAGCATGTGTTTTAGGTGAGTTGGAGGAGTTTTCATAGGTGCGACACATACACAAAGGGGCGCGGCACACACACAGGGCACGGTGCACACAGAGCCACCCATAGTGCAAATTTTCAACAGGCGCAGTGCACTGGGTTTGGCGCGTGGCACACACTCACAAAGGGCCCAAATCGTGCCAAATCACTTCAAATTGATTGTGAAACCCATCAAATTGACAGGTAGGCTCTATGTCATCGCTTGTTCAACAAAGTTTATGAATGTTATGGTGGTTCTTGGCTATGTTTAATTTCCATAAAAATCATTAAACCAACCACTCAAAAAACATCAAAACTATGGTGGCTAGGGTTGCAAAATTGTGGTATTGAGGCCAAGGTTTCCATTTCACTCCTCATTCTTCCCTTGCTTGCCATTTTTCCCTATTCCCCCTTTTCTCATTTTTCCTATTATCCCTACCCTAAAACACTACCCTATCCCTCCACTCTTTGGTCAACATAACACCCCAAACCCTATCTTGTCAAAACCCCAAACCCTACCCTATCAAATACCCAAACCCCCTACACATCCCTAAACAAAATTCTCCTCATAACCCCTATTCCCATCACATTACTCCCCTCCTAATACTCCCTTTTGTTTCATTGTTCCCCTTGGTGGCAGATATCACAAAAGCACCCAGCTTCACACTGTCACCAAAAGGGCAGCCCAAGTATAGTACACACAACAGTCATATCATCCGAGCATTCATCAGAATATGAGATGGAGACACAGTGGTTCACCAATAGAGGTACATGCACCCAAGAGGCCTCATAGAGCAGCAAAGCATCCGTGAGAATCGACAAGCTGCCCAACAAAGGAGGACCGAGCTCACTACCTTTGAGAAATAAATTAACAATGATCGTGGGTATTGGCTCGAGTGGATCAACATCCACTTGGAGAGACTGCTGGAGAAGGCCAACAGAGATAAATAAATACTAAGGAGGATGGTTTATCATTACAGGGCATGGAACATGAGTGAAAAGGCCTAGATAAGGAGCTTGAAGGCAAAATTGAGCAAAGCAACAAAAGAGGCAAAAGAGGAAAAAGAGCAAGATCGGCTTTGAATTTTGGATGAAGCTTCTGTGGCCCAACATAGTGCCTCTTAGAGAACCTCCAACCCAAATTTCAAGAAATTTGGGACAATTTTAGTCACATGGAAATTTTTTGGTGACAAACATAGGTTTTTTCTCCCTGTGCACAGCGCCACTGGCGCGGTGCATAGGATTGGGAGCTCCAAATGACAAATGGCTTGCATTTTTGGATTCAACATGCAAAATCGCGACTATGGGTGCTTGGACAAGAAATTTGGGCATGATTTGAGTCTCCAGGAGGTCAAAAACACCCAAAAATTGGCCTCTCTGCCCCTATTTTGACACACAGGAAGCAGTCTTGGGAGAAGAAGATTTGGAGGGGTAAATGAGTAAAAAATTTAAAAATTCCACTTGGGTTGGAAAGTAGATAGGACAAGATTTCCAACAAGCACACTTGGGCACATTTTGGACTCCTGCAAGTGCCTCAAAACAGCCTCCAAAGTGGCACAATGCATATAGAAAGTGGCGCGGCGCATATAGGAAAAGAGGCCCAATTTACCTTTGTTTCATGAAATTTCAATTCGCGACTTCTCCAAAGTGGGCCCACTCATCTACACTTCATGTTTTCGGCACATAAGGTGGAATTTAAAGTATTTTCACTCCAGATTGAATTCTATCCAAGTGGCAAAGGAAGGCAAACAGTCACTCAATGCCATTTGTCATGTTTGTAACGTTGCACATGTAGCTAATGGTTGGCTTTCCACCTCCATTTTGTAATGATTCGAGTAACTTCCCAACCCTTGGGCATTCTATCTCTTCATGGCACATTCTATATATTGTATGCAAACTATTTGCAAAGGGATGGTTGGCTTGTAACTTCTGGGAGACTATGGGAAAGAAACTCTGTTTCTGCATTGTATATTTTTTACAGAGGATTAATGAAAGGCAGTGGCTCTGTTTCATGAGATTCATGTGGTTGTGAGTGTAGAAAATGTGTCTCTTATGTTTCATATGTATCTTGTTATGTTTCATAGTTCATTTCATATTCATTTCCAGTGAAATTTTCTAAGTTAGCTAAGGTAGAATTCAAATTTTATTGCTCTGCCTGTGGGAAAATTTCATGTTCAATGTTCATTCTTCTGTTGAAAAGGATTCATGTTGTCCATGCCCTTTTCACCCTCTTAATCAATCTCTCCATTCCACACTATCTTAAACTAAATTGCTAGTCTTTCCTCCTATATTGCCTCACGAAGTGATATGTGCCTTTGTATTAAATTCTCTATTTCATTGAGGTCCATTGGTCCCATACCATCCCAGAAACACAGTCATTCATAAAAATCACTTCTTGTATCCATATTCACTTACTAGCCTAAGATAAATAGTTCAATGTAAGTCATTTCATGCCTTTTTGTTTATCTATTCACTAAGTGTGCCTCGGAGAGAGCCCTCTCCTGTTCTGGTAGGGCTAGCTACCAGACTGAGCGTGGTTTGTGGTTACCATGAATTTTGCCTTCTTTCAGCCTAAGGCGGATTTAGGTGCTAACATAGTGGCGACTTCGCTGGGGAACGAAAATGGTTTGCTTGAAGATTGTTTTCCCCAGTACATCTATCAAGCTTAGATCTGATGGTTGATGGTGAACAACGATCAGACATAGGAAGACAGCTAAAATCATTCACCTGGCGAATCCTTTCACTGAAGAATCCAACAATCGATCCTTCATGGTGACTCCACTGCAGAGTGATCTGTAGCTTTGATATTTTTTAAAATGGAGCTGATTGCAAGAAGATACACTCCCATGAGCCGAGATCACATTCTAGGATTTCCAAATAAAATTCCGAAGGTGGATTGGTCAAGGAATCTACCTACGTTTAAAGATGATGGTAAGAAGGATGCTTCTTTACATCTAGTTCGATTTCACATGCATATTCGCAGGTTGAAGGTTGATTTTTCTGATTGCTTAATGAAGATATTCCTGGCCACTCTAGAAGGTGAAGCCCAACCTTGGTATGAAAGTTTGCCGCTTGCTTGTATTTACTGTTTAAAGGATTTTCATGCCATGTTCCTTGAGAAGTATGAAGACTCTTATCCAACATTAAATTTAGTTCATCACTTTGCAAATACGCTGATGGTTTTATTGAAAGCCTTGAAAAATATTATGAAGATGATAATTTCATGGATGAAGAGATCATGGAAGCCCTGTGTGAAAACCCATTTCAGCAGCATGAAGATGATCAGGAAAATTTGTAGCATGATCAAGATTTTAGTACAGTGGAAGATGAAGGATTTTTGCCTCTTGATAGGCAACATGAATTACATGAAATGGATCATCAGTATGAGGAAAATTTATATACTCCTTCACTTGAAAATATTGAAGACAATCACTATTTGAGCAAAATGAAACAAAAGGTCTCATCTCCTTGGTCTGAAGACGAGATAGATCAACTCTTGCACGGTCATGTTCCAGCTCAAGCTAAAGTAGATTTGCAGTGCACACATGGTCAAGAAAGTGTTGGTGAAACTTCTTCCTCTTTTGAAAAGGATGACAGACCGGTGAACAGCTTGATAGATCAGCAGGTTGAAGATTTCCATATGGCTGAAAGTGGTGAAAGAAAAAGTGTCATTTCGAATCTGTCCATAGAAGAAGACAACATGTAGAGAAATCAAGTTTCAAATTCATAATGTGATAATGTTAGGAAATCCATTTCAGATGTAGATTCAGATTGTCATGACCAAGAAAACCTTGTACTAAGTCCCATGAAAGAGAACTCTGCTGCTGAAATCATTTGGGATGAAGAAGACAAAGTTTTGGATCCAAATGTTCTCATGTCATCAAAACACAGTCTTCATGAAGAGGTAATCCAGTCAGCTCATGAACAGTAAGATGAGATCTTTGCCCAAGCAAGTGAAGAAGTTCCTCTAGATGAATTTATGGTAGATGATATAAATGTTATTGTTAGGTTTCAAGAAACATCTGAAGTTGCTTTTCTCATGATTGATGAATGTGATGAATGTAATGAGAATCTGGCTATCATATCGTATGAAGATGACCTACCATATATTCAGACTTCAGAAGATTAGACCATTCAGGATTCCCTTTCAAATTCATCCTCATATGTTTCATGTTCTGAAATGTTCTTTGAAGAGGAAATCTGCTCATCTACTTGTTCATAATTGTTTGAAGACCAGGAACCTAATCTTATTTATGAAAAGAGATCAGCATCACAAGAAAACGACACCTTATTTTGTCAGCAGGAGGAAAGACCTTATGTTCTTCATGATCAAATGGCATATTTGTTGCAGACAGCAGTGAAGGTCATTATTGCAGTATTCAGTGATGAAGGAGATCATGGTCAATTATGTTTTTGGAGGCCCAGTTACCAATATCTGTTGTTGACCAGAAGATCTGATCAGAAGAATCAATCAAGGAGGCATCTACTTAATTGGTTACATTGGAAGGCACATTACACATGATTGTACATATTGCATTAGTATGCAGGTGGTTGTCATCATGATTTGAAACCCTCGAATCTTGATGGACTGCTGCCATTGAAACAAGTTTTGTAAGTTCTTGTTTTAGTTAAGTCAGTCATGAGTGATTTCCTTTTACATTGATTCAGTTTTTCAGTCATGTTGGTTCCATAATTAAGTCAGTGTGAGTAAGGTTTCAGTCAATAAATGAGTCAGAGTCTTGTGTGGTTTGTCGAAATAATGACTCCATAGCCCAATGGACGAAGGCACTATCTGCTCACCCAAAGATCTGCAGTTCTTGGCACCTCCAAGGAGATGGAGCTACGATCCTCCATTGGAGCCAATGTTAGTGTCAGTCTTTGCAGCCTTCCTCCAGTGATCAAACATGCTCTTACAAAGTGATTTTAAGGTGTCAAGGTCAAATTTTGTCATTTCAGTGAGTCTTCAAGCAAAATTTGGTCACTAGGCATTAGGTCTAGGGTTTGGTTTTACCCTTGTCAAGTTGTCCAAATGACGTTCCATGTCACCATTCAAATGAGTGTACCATCATTCAAAGGGTTGTCATCATCATGTCAAGTTCCACTGGGTCATTTTACACCTTGTTCATGCTTGAGTTGCGCCTAGGCAAGATTCATTTCCCTCTCCTAGGGTTTTGAAGCTAATTTCTCTTGGATGGTCAAATCATCAGAAAAACTTGTATCCGGATGTTCATACACCTTCCCCTATCCATAATGTACCTTATTAAACTCTTCCTATCACTAAAATCCCCCAAATTCCTCATTTTCGCACAAACCCTATTTTCTTGCTACAACTTGGCAATTTTCCAGGCTAGGCCTGTATTTGTCTTTTTGGACCCCTTCCCCTCACTCAATTTTTGAGATTCCACTTTCCCTTACTTTCTAACATCCCTCCCCACTTCCCAAAATTTTCTCAAGAATTTAGAAGCCCGCTATCCCCTTCATTTCGCTTCATTTCGACAAATCCCTTATCCCACACATCAGGATAGGTTTCACGCAAATGATGTTTCTGAGCAAAAAAAGATGAATTTGGGAAACTGGAGAGAGGTTTTTGTCCAAAATAGACCAAGGAATAAGACCCTCCTTCACGTTTTACACAGGTTGCATGGTTTTATAGAAATGTCAAAAATACAATCGCCTTGGGAGAATTGATACACCTCTAAAGTGACCTTGGTAAAATCAAGTATTCGCCTAGCTGGGTTGGCCAAATGACTTTCATGATGAGTAAAATGATAACTAGACACAACACTCTTTCCAATCATCTATAATGAGCTCAATGTGGAGTTGAGGAACACCTTCAACAGTTGACTGCAACAGTACTCTGCCTTGAGGCAGCCTCATTTGGCACATTTTGACTAGTCTTGGGAGATTTGCTTTTTGGCAGGGTAAATGAACTCCAAATTGAAAAATACTGGTTGGGTTGTAAAGCAGACTCAAAGCCCTTTCGAACGAGCTATGCTGCGCCCAATTTGTATATATGGAAGGCCTCCAAAAGACTCTTGCAACAAGGCACAGTGCACAGAGGGAGCGCGACGCACTAGGAGAAATTTTCCAGTGTAAATTTACACTGGCGCGGTACACAGGTAGGCGTGGCGTACAGGGCTAAAAAAGCTTGAATTTGATTGAAATCTTCCTCCAAATTGCAAATTCTCCATTCCATAATATTCTCACAAGAAACAAAGTCATTTTGCACACCAAGGATAGAGAGCAAAATTGCAAAGTGATTGTGAGAAGCAAGCACGTGTTTTAGGTGAGTTGGAGGAGTTTTCATAGGCGTGGTGCATACACAGAGCAGAGCGATGCACACACAGGGCACGGTGCAACAGAGCCACCCCACAGTGCAAATTTTTCAACGGGCGCAGCGCACACCCAGGGCGCGGCGCACTGGGTTTGGCGTGCGGCGCACACTCACAAAGGGCCCAAATCATGCTGAATCACTTCAAATTGATTGTGAAGCCCATCAAATTGACAGGTAGGCTCTATGTCAGCGCTTGTTCAACAAAGTTTAGGAATGTTATGGTGGTTCTTGGTTATGTTTAATTTCCATAAAACTCAGAAAAAAAACCACTCAAAAAACATCATAACTATGGTGGCTAGGGTTGCAAAATTGTGGTATTGAGGCCAAGGTTTCCATTTCACTCCTCATTCTTCCCTTGCTTGCCATTTTTCCCTATTCCCCATTTTCTCATTTTTCCTATTATCCCTACCCTAAAACACTACCCTATCCCTCCACTCTTTGGTCAACATAACACCCCAAACCCTACCTTGTCAAAACCCCAAACCCTACCCTATCAAATACCCAAACCCCCTACACATCCCTAAACAAACTTCTCCTCATAACCCCTATCCCCATCACATTACTCCCCTCCTAATACTCCCTTTTGTTTCATTGTTTCCCTTGGTGGCAGATATCACAAAAGCACCCAGCTTCACACTATCACCAAAAGGGAAACCCAAGTACAGTACACACAGCAGTCATAGCTGTTGGAAATAATACTGAGAGGGGGGGTGAATCAGTATTATCAGGTCGAATATTCGTTTTCTTAAAACCAAATTGTATACGCTACTTCAGTTAATTAAAACCACGTATATATGCAACTATTCAGAAGGAAACCAGCGTATACAAAGCAAACTTTTAATTTACTTTAACTTTCTGATGATGATTGTTAATCTGTGATGCAGAATCAAATAACCAGTAACCAGAGATAGTAAAACAGAGTAGAAAGAAAATCACACACAAGAACACAAGATATAAGGTGGAAACCCAATGTGGGTGAAAACCACCTGCTGCAATTCGTCTCTATCTTTCTTTAATTAGAAACTTCTGTTTACAATGTACTGGTGCAGTCCTTTACCAGTACCAGGCTGCAACCTGCAGAGAGCTACAACTCTCTCTCGTTTTCTAGCTTCTCCTAGAAGGGAGCTACAACCCCCTTTAGCTCTTGTACTAGCCAAGATACTAGTACGTAGGTGCTGGCCTACAGAAGGCTACAACCTTCTCTTTCTTTCAGGGACCACGTTTCATAAATTTTCAGACTAGATCCATGAACATCAATCAATCATCAAGCATTTCTCCATCAACCAATCTCCTTTTCACCAATTATATCAAGTAGATACTTCTCTGACAGCTGTACCCAAAACAGAGTACCAGAAACTACACAACAGAAACAGAACCCAGAACACAACAACTATAAACAGAAGCAACTAGATCACAGCTTAAAGCATATACGCTATTTCAACATCCTGAAACCTGCGTGCATACGTATCTGCGTATGGGACAACCTGCGTATACGTGTTATGAATTCACTGAACCTGCGTGTATATGCGCCTTCGCTTCACTGAACCTGCGTACATATCTATAAAGGATAATTCACTCTTCCAGATATTCAATCACAAATTAACCTAGATTATCAGACTTATAGATCAAGCAAGCGCCACATCTAGCAGATCAAAATCATTTAAAGATACTATCATTCAAGTTTAAAGATTATGACCCATGAATAGAACTTATCCTTCCTTTTGCACTAAGGCTCCTCCTTCATTCAGATCCAGATCTGCATCACAACCCAATTACCAATATACCAGCTCTAGCACTTTATCAGATATTCAATAATAATGCGGATGATAATCCTTTGCCACATGATCTCCTTCCTCTTTTATAGTCTTAGGCCTTCCACAATACCATGGTCCAAAACCATAACATTTCAATACCATGAACCCAAAACTAGGGATCAACAATCTGTCGAGACGCCGTGGTCCAAAACATAGGTTCAAGTCCCAAGGACTAACTACCATGGACCAAAAGTCTGATCCCCAACATATACGCTCTTTTTCAACGTATAACCCACTTGTATACGCGTCTTTGTTTAGATGAACCTGCGTATATGTCTTTTTCTTCTCTCTGAGAGCCTGAACTGAGATCTGTTGCCAAAGAGATTTGCCATCAAGGACAACACCTGTGCCATAGCTCCAAACCTGTGCCATAATGCCAACAATAGCATCTGATCATTCATAAGAGTATGAGATGGAGACACAGTGATTCGCCAACAGAGGTACATGCACCCAGGAGGCCTCATAGAGCTGCAAAGCATCCATGAGAATCGACAAGCTGCCCAACAGAGGAGGACCGAGCTCACTACCTTGGAGCAAGAAATTAACAATGATCGTGGGTCTTTGCTCGAGCGGATCAACATCCACTTAGAGAGACTGCTGGAGAAGGCCGACAAAGACAAAGTGATACTGAGGAGGATGGTTTATCATTACAGGGCATGGAACATGAGTGCAAAGGCCTAGATAAGGAGCTTGAAGGAAAAATTGAGCAAAGCAACAAAAGAGACAAAAGAGGAAAAAGAGCAAGATCAAATTTGAATCCATGCTGAAGCTTCTGTGGCCCAGTATAGTGCCTCTTAAAGGACCTCCAGCCCAAATTTCAAGAACTTTGGGACAATTTTGGTCACATGGAAATTTTTTGGTCACAAACACATGTTTTTTCTCCCTGTGTGTTGCGCCACTGGCGCGGCGCGTAGGATTGGGAGCTCCAAATGACAAATGGCTTGCATTTTTCGATTCAACATGCAAAATCATGACCACTGATGGTTGGACAAGAAATTTGGGCATGATTTGAGTCTCCAGGAGGTCAAAAACACCCAAACAATGGCCTCTCTGCCCCTATTTTGACACACAGGAAGCAGTCTTGGGAGAATGAAGATTTAAAGGGGAAAATGAGCACCAAATTCAAAAATCCCACTTGGGTTGGAAAGTAGATAGGACAGGATTTCCAACAAGCACACTTGGGCACATTTTGGACTCCTACAAGTGCCTCCAAACAGCATCCAAAGTGGCGCGACGCATATAGAAAGTGGCGCGGAACATATACGAAAAAAGGCCCAATTTACCTCTGTTTCGCAAAAATTCGATTCGTGACTTCTCCAAAGTGGGCCCACTCATCTATACTTCACTTTTTCAGAACCTAAGGCAGCATTTAAAGTATTTTCACTCCAGATTGGCTTCTATCCAAGTTGTAAAGGAAGGATAACAGTCACCCAATGCCATTTGTCATGTTTGTAATGCTGCACCTGTAGCTAATGGTTGGCTTTCCACCTCCATTTTGTAATGATTCGAGTAACTCCCCAACCCTTGGGCATTCTATCTCTTCATGGAACATTCTATATATTGTATGCAAACTATTTGCAAGGGGTTGGTTGGCTTGTAACTTCTGGGAGACTGTGGGAAAGAAACTCTGTTTCTGTATTGTATATTTTTTTACAGAGGATTAATGAAAGGAAGTGGCTTTGTTTCAGAGATTCATGTGGTTGTGAGTGTAGAAAATGTGTCTCTTATGTTTCATATGTATCTTGTTATGTTTCATAGTTCATTTCATATTCATTTCCAATGAAATTTTCTAAGTTAGCTAAGGTAGAATTCAATTTATTGCTCTGCCTGTGGGAAAATTTCATGTTCAGTGTTCATTCTTCTGTTGAAAAGGATTCATGTTGTCCATGCCCTTTTCACTGTCTTAATCAATCTCTCCATTCCGCAATATCTTAAACTAAATTTCTAGGCTTTCCGCCTATCTTGCCTCACGAAGTAATCCGTGCCTTTGTATTAAATTCTTTGTTTCATTGAGGTCCATTGGTCCCATACCATCCCAGAAACACAGTCATTCATAAAAATCACTTCTTGTATCCATATTCACTTAATAGCCTAAGATAAATAGTTCATTGTAAGTCATCTCAGGCCCTTTCGTTTATCTATTTACTGAGTGTGACTCGGAGAGAGCCCTCTCTTGTTCTGGTAGGGCTAGCTACCAGACTGAGCGTGGTTTGTGGTTACCCTGAATTTTGCCTTCTTTCAGCCTAAGGCGGATTTAGGTGCTAACATAACTATTTTCTTCTTTCGATCAATTTCTACTCAAAAATGTTATTGGATGGTCGATGTCACCTTCACCTAGTTGGGTTAGCGCAATTCCTAGTGCTATGCAAGATGCATCTACATGAACATGGAACCCCTTCTTCATGTCAAGGAACACAAAAATGGGTGCAGTGACCATCTTTTCCATCAAAACTTCCAAACTTTTCTAGCACTCATCATCCCAAAAAATGTTGCATCTTTCTTCAACAAATTTTCCATGGGCACAATAATCTGCGTGTATGCTTTGATAAACTTTTTGTAATACCCTTTGTGGCCCAACATCTCGCGCAGTTGTTTGAAATGCTTTGGTGGCTCCAGATTAATAATCATGACAATTTTGGAAGGGTCTACCATCAGTGAGTGCTCAGAATGTGGCAACACAACATCTTTTCGATTGTTTCCTTTTCCAGTGTATATAAGCAAGTTAAGTTCACTACGGCCCTATAATGAAACATTGGTGTAAAATTAGCAAGTGACAGGATCTCAATTGTTATTTTTTTTGGAAAAGGAAGCCTGGCCCCATAATGAAACATTGTGGTCAGTGAATGGTCCATTCTAAGACAGTCAAGTATGGATTTCCTTGTCTAGGAAAATCGATGGAAGTGTGAAGGGGCTTAAAACATGACTAGATTGTTGTTAGAAGGAGCGTGCACATTTTGTAAAGGGGTTTTAAAATAAAAGTCCAAAGAGGGGTTTTTGAGATTAAAATAATTAGAGTATGAAAGAGGAGGTAAATTAAATTAACAATTTGAGAAGGAAGCCAAAATTAAGGGTCCATAGGTCCTAGAGGTTGAACTTGGCTCTGATACCATGTGTAAGGTTCCTACCCTAGGGTCTACTAACAAATCTAGATTCTTTTGAAATCAAATACGATAAGAGTTGATAACTTACCTACTTACACTGCGTTTACACAAATAAAATTTTGTCATTTACATTATAATCAACACAAATTAAGGTGAATACTTCATTCTAATTAACTTTACCAAAGTAGACTATGGAGGAATACCTCTGCCGATGGCTGATGGAGATACCTTTGTCTTGCTGCTCCTGCCGAACGCTCCTCTTGACGGACCCAACCGGAATTACCACCCAGCCAACTAGGAAATAATCCGTAGCCCAAGAAACCTCCACAAGTTCCCTAGCCCTCCGATCCCAAGTCCAACCAGATGTAGTGTGTGTGTCCCAATGAAAGATCCAGACCAAGATAACAATACTTCCCTCCTCTCAACAACCCAAGAAACCTCCACAGGTTCCTAAGGTCTCCAAAACACAACAAGTCCCAACAATCACAACTAACCCCACAATCATAAGCAAGACCTCCCAAAAAAACATCCCCTTTCTCCCTTCCCCCTTCCCTTTTTATACCCTCCTTCCCTTCTCCATCTCAACCACCTCTCATTAATGTCATTAACTTCTCACCCATCCTTATAGTTGACTTCTCTTCTCCCAAGTAAGCTAGGAGTACATTTGGAAATGTGAGATGGATATAAAATGAAGAATTTAATGGGAAATAATCATGTCTTCTCCCAAGTAAATCTGAAAAGTACATTTGGGAATGTGAAAGCAATATATATATATATATATATAGATGATAAGATGGAGAGGACTATGTCTTCTCCCAAGTAAATGTGAAGGTACATTGGAGAATGTGAGATGTAATTACATGGAGAGGACCATGTCTTCCCCTTAACGAATGTGAGGGTACATTGGGTAATGTGAAATGAATACATATATTATGAAATAATGGAAGGAGACCATATCCTACCTAATATTCAATTTGAGAAGGTAAGTGGGGAATTTAAATAATGGAAATCATGAATTTTATATTAGACCTATATTTCTCAATATTTTCAGATAATGTAAACATTAACGAAATTTGTAGGATAAGATTTAAGTGGGGCATTACATACACCCCTCCTTCAGAAACTTCGTCCCGAAGTTAGAATGAAAAGAGGCAAGGAGTTTAAAGCATAACAACCAGAGAGAGTTATAGAAATGAAATCGGATAAGTACGACAATGGCATTTCTTCCCATCAAGAGTCTCCAACTGATCTATATCCTCCTATCCACCCTGGCCTACTTCCATTCCCACCCTATCCGTCCTCTGCTGCTTTATCAATGGCAACGACCATACTAACCACTGATAAAACCATCATGGTGGGAGTGTCGAATACATCGACCTAACTTTCCCCAGCAGGCAACTGGCAATCGTCATCACACGTCTAGGAGGAGCGTTCAACTGTCCTCCCCACGATTCCAGGTTTCAGAGGATACACGGTGGGAAACACCTCCACCCCTCCTTCACAACATGGACCACACTACAGAGCTGGTGGGACTTGTCATCGAATAATCCAGTCAGGTCGTCTTTGTGGAGCACTTGGAAGGTATGCTTTTGACAAGCAATCTAGTGGTTTTTCAATAATAATTCTAACCTTTTCTGCATTATGAATTCAAAGAAGATAAAGGATTTTGATAAAATATGCAAAAATAGACAAAGGAAGCTCAAGTGCTAATAATTGACATTTTTCTATGCAGGAAGACGTGGAAGCAAGGAGTTGCCATCCAAAAGCGAGAAGCAGAGGAAAAATAACTGCTATCCCTCCAGTGGGGAATCGGATGCGAACAAGATCAAGCAAAAGCAGAGTTGAATAGTCCAGGAAAAGAATGCAGGATACCGAGTCGGCGAACGCAAGAAAGAAAAGAGAAGGATTAAACGATTAGCGAATCCCTCAGGATCTTCGATCCTGAGGGATCGCTGTTTTACTTATCTTTGATTATCTATATACCTCCGTCATTACTTTTATATAAAGGCACAGCGTCATTGAGCAGGAGGACGACTGTTTTTGTAATTTTACAGTTTCAGAACAAACTTTGATCATCGAGTTTCACTGAGACCTGGTTTTGTTATACTTTTGTTGATGTGATTAATATAAAATACTTGGTGTTTATTTCATCTCTGCGTCTGGAGTAACCTAAAGCGGTGTACCATTGGCAGCTACGGGCCCGGCTCCGAAGGACACTTGCTTTTGTATCATTATATGGTGATTTATGTGTGGTTTGTTTATCTTTATTATTTAGTAATCTGATACATCTTTCATATGATATGCTATGCTCTGTTATAATCAATATCTGAATGATTTCTCCATATAATGTCTTTGCACTGTACAAGTGCATCTATTCAAGGTTGAATTGCATCTTTAATCAGCTATTTCTATAACAGAGTGTTGGTATGAATGTTACTGTCATTGGATCCATGTGAAATCATATTTGTGGGACTTGAGAGTAGCGTTACTCTCTTTAGAAACATAGCTATATCATTCATCATTCTCAGATTGCTATATTAGTATAGAACATGTATATACGGGTGATGGTTGCTGTTCCATAATTTGTCAAGGATTGTTGTTCCATTTTACTGCTGTTCCATTTCCATTTTGTTGTTCCATTTTACTTTCTGTTGTTTCATTTACCTGCCTTTGTTGTTTTGGTGTGAGAGAAGGCCTAAGGCTGTAGTGAGCCTCAGCAAGACACTGCTTAGCTCCCAGACCTATAAGTCCATACTCTAATTTCCTTTCTTTATCAATTTCTAGAGGGATGGGTTATTGCTTCGGTACCCTTGACTGATCAACTGTCTTGTGTGATTCTATCTTTTGGGTTAGTTTAGTTACAGCTTAGCATCTATTTTCTTTTGAATCTTCTGAACACTATACTACTAAGCATTACTCGGACAAATAGCCTTGGATTGAGCTACTCTTTGCAATAACAAAACATTCCCGGATTGACTTATTAATGTGGAATAATTAGCAGTGTGAGAGACCCTAGTTATATCTCTACATTTTGGCGTCGTTGCCGGGGAAGGAGTATAGCCATTTTCCCTTTACAGAGTAGTGCGCAAATCTGCTAGGGGGGAGTTGGATCTTAAAAACGGAAGGTAAGAACCTGCGTACGGAGCATGTAAAAGCCCTGCTCCACCATCCGCTCTCTTAGCAGAATTGCTGGTTGAATAGGATTTAGTAGTTTTTAGAGTGCATGACTAAGCAGAAAAAGCTAGAAAAGAATATCAAACCTCCAGCCAAACCTGAAAAATCCAAAGGACCGGTGACCCTTGGCCGAACAACCTTCATAGACGAAATCTATAAGAAAACTGAATCTCAACCGTCAGTAGTCCTCAGAAAGATTAATTCTAAACAGCCTACTAGTTCCCTTCAGGCTACAGCATCACCATCTGGAGCCTTCGCTGAGGTGCATAGCCAGACTGATGAGCAGGACTTTCAAGAAATTGAAAATTCTGTGCTAGAACGGCTGCAGGAAGGGAATTTAAGCAACCTTTGTGAAGGAGAAGGGGAAATAGGGGAAATAGAGGAACCAAGGTCTCCTTCTAGGATAATCCAACTATTAAACAGCCCAGATAAGGGGAGCGCGGCCAAAGTTAATATTGAAGGCACCCCATTCCCTCAAATAGAAATCCTAGATAAGGGAAGTGTCATTAAAACAGTCCCTACCAAGGCCGTTCCTCCTCAACCTAGGAACACCCCCCTAGAAATTCCGGAAGGATATTGGCACATATTTGATCCTATGGCGCAGAATCATCCAAATACTCAAACTTCTACATTGCAATATCCTATAGTAGATTCTGCCGCAAATGCACCCATGAAAGCGATCCCTCTTCAACACATCCCAACGTTTCATGGACTCACATCAGAGGACCCCGATGCATTATTATTTGAATTCGATGTGCTATGTAGAGGGTACGATTACACCACTGAACCCCAGAAATTAAAGTTGTTCCCCTCCACTTTGAAAGGAGCAGCTCTGAGATGGTTTATGGGTTTAGGTGGTGGAGTCATAAACAACTGGGAGCAAATGAAAGAATCCTTTCTCAAGAAATATCAGGATTATTGCAGGTCGAGAGAACTAAAAGATGAAATTTTCCAAATGACGGCCAGACCAAATGAAACTTTAGAGGAATACGTAGAACGTTTCCAGTATAATTTACAGAGATCCCCCTATGCATCACTAGCTCTGCCTGATAATGTGTTGAAAACTGCATTGATTAGAGGTATGAAAGAACAGTGGATTGAAACATTGAATATCATGGGTAAAGGGGATATTTACCAGGAGAATTTTGCTGATATCATTAATTTATGCATCAGGAGTTCAAGAGGCAGCACAAGGATAAAACCAACAGAATATGATCGGTTTGTTAGAGATAACAAAATATCAACAGAAGGAGTAACACGTGTAGAACTTGGGAATTTATTAGAAAATTTTAAAACTGATATTCTGGGGACATTAAGTACACAGCTTGATATTGTGCAGGCTAAACAAAAGCAAATGGAGGCGGAAAAAAATCTGGCAATTTTCTGCCCCCGATGCAGAAGAAAACATAGCCACAAGGAATGTCCACTAGATGCAGTTCAAACATGTGCTATCTGTACGAAAGATCACCTTACCGAGAGCTGCCCCTCACTTCCTGGATTGAAGGCAGTATACAAGGAAGCGGAAGAAGAACCAGAGCCAGCATACTTTGTTAACCAACATCGCCAATGGCAACCTACGCAATCTGGTATGTTTTCGGACCCAACTTCTTCTTTCCAGCCTCCACAGTATAATGCTCAGCAATATGGTATGTGGCAAAACCAATCTACACCCCCAGTTCCGAACTGGTCATCACAGCTGTTTCCTTCTCCAAATCCATGGATGAATCAGACAGGCCAATTCGGATGGCCAAATTTTCCTTACACCCCACCATATTGGCAGAATAACTCATATCCTCCACAATGGATTCCCCCTGCTTCACAAGGTTCACCCTGGCAGACAAATTGGCCAAGATCGACATATCAGTCAACAGGAACTATTCCACTCCCTCAACCGACTCTGCCAGCCTTACAACAAAACCCCCAGTCTAATCTGAGGCCGCAACTCTGAGCCCAACCCAATCCCAATCCTAATAATAGACCAGTCCAATCCCTCCAAATCATAGAAACATCAGAAATCGGACCTGACCTAAGGGAGTGCAATGACCTTCAGTTATGATCTGGACGTATAATAGAAACAGAGGGAGACAAAACAGTTCACATTGAAGATCAGTTACCAATAGAACAACCGCCACAACAAGAGGGTGTAAATAAAGAACAGACCCATCAACAAGCAAGTACATCCTCTCCTCCTTTCCCGGAACGATTAGTCATACCACGACCAGTACAATATCCAGACTTTGACATTTTGGGAGAGTTACAAAACCTGTACATAAAAATTCCATTCCTCCAAGCCATTCAAGACATTCCTATATACGCAAAAACTATAAAAGAACTGTGCATAAAAAAATCAAGGAGGAATACAACCACTAACCCTAGAGTCCAAGTAGTCGGTACTTTATCCGACTTGTTATCAGGAAAAGAGACACTGATCAAATACGAAGATCCCGGAAATCCAATTGTAACTGTCCAAATCTATGCTCAAACCCTGACTAACGCTTTAGTTGATCTAGGAGCTGCAATCAACATTTTGACAACCTCTACCTGCCAAAAGCTTGGCATCACATCAGTAGAACCTAATTCTACTTTGCTAGAATTGGCAGATCGATCTGTAGTTCGACCAGAAGGTACTCTATACGATGTCATGGTTTCTGTAGATTCCTGGGAATATCCCACTGATTTCCTGATAATTAATCCAAAAACCCGACTGGATGGACATCCGCTAATACTAGGAAGACCTTGGCTTGCTACTGCCGATGCCTACATTGGTTGCCGGCAGGGGAACATGACCATAACTAAAGGACCAAACGTTAAAAATCTAGTTCTATATCCTCCAGCACAGCCAAGCCTGCCAATGATCAAAACTAATCAGTATCCTGTGTCATACCTTACTAACAATATCAGATCCCCATTGACTGTACAGAGGGCTTTAGATTTTAAAGATCAAACAGAAGATGATGCCATCAACAACTTCATTAGTCAAACTGAATCTAGATCTCACACACAGTGTTTTATGATAGAAGCAGCGTTTGATAGTGAGCTAGAAGAAGACCCTTAAAAGATGCACATGACCAAACAATACCAGTGACTGTTGTTGCCAATAGTAAAGTAGTGGAAATTGAACCGGGTAAGACTCTAAATATCAATGCCAACCTTACACCAGACCAAGAAACAAAGCTCGTTAATCTGTTACGAAAATATCAAGGAGCATTTTCGTGGGATTACCCTGACATGAAAGGGATCGATCCTCAATTATGCACCCACCACATCTATATAGAAAAAGATGCAAGACTTGTTCGTTAGCCGCAAAGAAGACTCTACCCCCATCTAAAAGAGGTAGTAAAATCCGAACTTCAGAAACTTTTAGATGTTAATTTTATCTATCCCATATCCGACAGCAAATGGGTCTCTCCCCTGGTGGTGGTACCCAAGAAAAATGGAAAATGGAGGATTTGCGTGGATTACAGGGAGTTAGATAAAGCCACACAGAAGGATCACTTCCCTCTCCCATTTACAGATCAAGTATTGGACACTTTGGCAGGAAAGAAATTCTTTTCTTTCCTGGACGGCTTCAGCGGATATAACCAAATCCAAATTGCCCCTGTAGACCAGGATAAAACTACCTTTACTTGCCCTTGGGGAATGTTTGCCTATCGAGTTCTACCCTTCGGCCTATGTAATGCCCCTGCTACACTCCAAAGGGCTGTCCTTAGCATCTTCGCAGATCTAATAAATTATGGACTTGAGGTGTACATGGATGACTTTACACCATATGGAGATGATTTTGACCCAGCTCTAGATACCCTGGAAAAAGTCCTACAACGTTGTATCGCTACTAGACTTTGTCTGAGCCACGAAAAGTGTTACATGATGATGACAGAAGGGATCATTCTAGGGCACTATATTTCAGCAGCTGGCATCCAGGTAGACCCGGCCAAAATCCAGATTCTCTTGCTTATCCCTACCCCCACTACTCAAACAGAGGTACACATTTTTCTTGGATTTTCTAGGTATTACAAACGATTTATAGAACATTACTCACGTATTGCTGCACCTCTATATGATCTATCTGGCAATCTTGATTTCTTGTGGACAGAAAAATGCGACCAGGCTTTTAAGGAATTGAAGAAGCTTGTATCAACAGCCCCAGTCCTTCGAGGACCAAACTGGAATTTTCCATTCCAAATCTCATCTGATGCCTCGGATATAGCAATTGGTGCAGTCCTGGGACAAGAAGAGGATAAGAAACCATATGCTATCTACTATATCAGCAAAAACTTATCCTCTGCCGAACTTAATTATACTGTCACTGAAAAGGAATTCCTGGCTGTAATACATGCTGTTAACAAATTTAGACATTATATCACGGGCTACCCCGTTGTGTTATATACCGATCATTCTGCTATCAAATATTTGGCAAATAAACCTGTTACGAATGCTAGAATAACCAGATGGTTGATCTTACTGCAGGAGTTCGATATCACAATCAAGGACTGACCTGGCAAGGAGAACCCTGTAGCCGATTTTCTCTCACGAATACCGAAGTCAATTGAAACAACAAATGTAGAAGATCAATTTCTTGATGAACACCTGTTTGCTATTGCTGTTCAAACACCCTGGTATGTTGACGTCGCAAATTATCTTGCGGTAGGTAAGCTACCAAAACATTTAACCCCTCAGGAACGTAAGCAGATTGTTTAGAAGAGCACTCGATTTTCGTGGATTGGAGGCCATTTGTTCCATACAGGGGCAGATATGCAAATCAGGTGTATTCGAGAAGACGAGATCTTCGACATTTTAAAAGCTTGCCATGACGGACCATGCGGGGGACACTTTGTTGAAAAGAGAACATCACATAAAGTATTGCAGACAGGATACTATTGGCCTACAATTTTCAAAGATGCGAAAAAATTTGCACAAGCCTGTGACAGCTGCCAGTGAGCAGGAAGACCTGGTCAAGCCGATGAAATGCCTCTGAGACCACAATTAGTCATTGAGCCATTTGAATGGTGGGCTCTCGACTTCGTCGGGCCCATTAATCCACCATCAAATCAGAGGACATACATTCTGGTGGCGATAGACTATGTTACTAAATGGGTCAAGGCCGAATCATTGCCTAAGGCTACAGAAGACTCTGTAATACAATTCTTGTTCCATTTGTTTGTACGTTATGGACTTCCGAGAGAATTAATCACAGATGGTGGACCACAATTTGTTGGGAATAAGTTAGCTGCAACACTTAACAATTATCATGTCCAACATAAGATCACTACCCCATACCATCCGCAGGAAAATGGGCAAGTAGAAAGTAGTAATAAGGTAATAGAATCAATCTTAACAAAAACCATTGCATCGCATAGGCGTGACTGGGCCGCTCGACTACCTGAGGCACTATGGGCCTATAGAACCACATGGAGAAGTACTACAGGCTATTCACCTTATCAATTAGTGTTTGGAAAACAACCAATCTTCCCCATAGAATTCGAAATCCAAACGCTACAAACTGCACAGGAAGTCGGCCTAGATTTGAGTGAGGCGCAAATCAATCGATTACAGCAGATTAATGAATTGGACGAAATTAGGCTCTCTGCATTACAAAACACAGCATTAATTCAACAGAAGTGAGCTAAATGGCATGATGCACTTATCAAGAATAAAGTCTTTCATGAAGGAGACTGGGCTCTGTTATACGACTCTCGGTTTCAGGACTTCCCGGGGAAACTCCAGACTCGATGGTTAGGACCATACGAAATCCAGAAGGTACATGACAATGGGACCCTTACCCTAATCACAATTGATGGTTCTAGATATGCATTCAAAGTAAATGGCCACCGAGTTCGTCTCTATCAAAAGCCACTCACTTGGGAATCATTATGTCAGCAGCTACGACAAGATACTGATTTGGAAATTTTAGGAGGGGAAGCGAAATCTTCCTCACCTATAACTTAAGCAATTCATTTTTTTTCATAACTTGTACATAAAATCCTGTATATATGCTCTTTTGATCTTCTATTTGTGTGCCAAGTATTTTTGTTGTTCTACTCGTGTGTTTTTGTTGTTCCTTTTCAAAAGGAACAACATTCGTGTGTTTTTGTTGTTCCTTTTCAAAAGGAACAACACTCGTGTGTTTTTGCTGTTCCTTTTCAAAAGGAACAACATTCGTGTGTTTTTGTTGTTCCTTTTCAAAAGGAACAGCATTTGTTTGTTTTTGTTGTTCCTTTTCAAAAGGAACAGCATTCGTGTGTTCTTGCAGTTCCTTTGCGAAAAGGAACAACACTGGTGTGTTTTTGCTGTTCCTTTTCAAAAGGAACAGCGTTTGTGTGTTTTTGCTATTCCTTTGCGAAAAGGAACAACACTTGTGAGATTTTGCTGTTCCTTTCCAAAAGGAATAGCACTTGCATGATTTTGTTGTTCCTTTGCAAAAAGGAACAACACTTGCGTGATTTTGTTGTTCCTTTGCAAAAAGGAACAGTACTTGTGCGATTTTGCTGTTCCTTTGCGAAAAGGAACAGCACTTGTGTAATTTTGTTGTTCCTTTGCGAAAAGGAATAGCACTTGTGTGTTTTTGTTGTTCCTTTGCGAAAAGGAACAACATTTGAGTGATTTGCTGTTCCTTTGCGAAAAGGAACAGCACTTGTGTGTTTTTGTTGTTCCTTTGCGGAAAGGAACAGCATTTGAATGTCTTTGCTGTTCCTTTCTCAGAAGCAACAGCATTTGTGATTTTTCGTTGCTCCTCTCAAAGAAATGGTATCTTACGAATGGATTCTTCTCTCAAAGAATACCATCGGCATGTTTTTGCCACCATGGTCTCCTCAATCTTTTAGATACAACAATGAATTTATGCAATGAACATAAACCATGATATACCGAAATCAGCACATCATAAATCACTATTACTATGAAGCCAGTATGCATAAGAGGACAAGAGGAGGGACATGAACTTTTCATCTTCGCTGTCACTGTCTTATTACCGAACCCTGGTTGGTGATTTTTATCATGACGATTTCCCTAAAAATCTTTCTTGATTATTACTGAGGAGTAAGAACAAACGATTTATATCTGTCTGTTGGGATCATAAGACTTCTTCCACCATTCCCCTCTCTTAAGGAGTGCGGAACCACCCTTATGTGGAAATAAACAAAAAAGAGAAGTGCTCTGCAAAAGAAAACAAAAACAAAATATGAAATTGTCAAATGCAGGATAGGGGTCTCATTGAGAGCCAACCTACCATGATCATAAGGATGGAAGTAAAGTGGCATTCCCATTACGGCCACCACACCGGGGATATGATCCGAAGGTGAATTAACAAGCAAACCTTGGAATAGGGGGTCTCATCACAAGCCGGCCTAACCACGTTTCGCGCCTACCTTGTGAATGGCATTATGGCTATCTGGTCACCAAGCCAGCATAATGGCCTGCATTTTCGACTAAGCACTCCTCAAGAAATACACAAAGGATCATGGTCCTGGAGGGTGAAATAAACAACTCTGCCAAGTTTATGAACACCTTTGGGCAGCAGAGCTCTGTTAATGGCATAGAAGTCGTAATACTTACACCAACATGTATGATATTAAATCTTTCTGTCTCTTATATCCTTTGCATAAATCATATTTCACACCCTGATGTATATATCGCATGAATATTTATTACCACCAATCATGGCAACGGAACTGACAATGACTACTGGAGACTTTGTACATTTGACAGACGTCCAATCCCCCGGTTCCTCATTATGTCACGCAGGCTCTTAAATACAACGCGATCTACCTTTTTGCCTCGGTTTCGGCATATCGTTGTTTTTCTAAAACATGGCATAATTCCATATGCTGTTCTTTATGATTTGACTCCCAACTGGCTGCTGGTCCTCTCTTTGATGGCTGGGGACAGCCTATCAGATCACGAGGGGGAGGTAACCTCTTTACTCCATGGATTACGTGGCTGCACACCATTTGGGCAAGATAATGTACGAAAGAATGGCATGGTTTAACGGTGTGATGATTTCATTCTACGGAGATTGCCGTCCACGATCCTTTTTTCGTTGCATGGTCGGTGATCTTTTCCAAAATTTGACACAATCATCCTCTCTGCGTCGCAAACACCGCAAGCAGTTGTTGTTCCATTTCTGAGTAGAATCATGGGCGGAAAAACGGTTCGAAGCGAACCTCACAAGCTGATAGTCTCTGTTGCTGCTCGCAAAATCCTGGAAAGCGCAGGATGGTTGAATTACTTCAGCCGCCTGCAAGAATCAAACGAAGCAGTGGCACTGGAATTCCTGCAGAATTTGCAGGAAAACTACTCCATAGTAGGAGGAAAGCGGGTATCAGTTACAGAGGATATCATCGCAGAAGTTTCAGGATTACCAGCTGCTGGACCCATATGGACACTGAAGAAGGAAAGATTACAAACAGCTATGGAAATTTTCCAGGACGAAGGCCAAAGCTTGATAATCAAAGGAAAAGGAGTTCTGCTAGCAACACTAGGGGAACCCTGGACTGAGCTAGCGAAGACAGTGCAAAGTTACATCACCTGCGAAGGGAGAAAAGATGTGGTAAGTCCTCGTCACTTGAAACTTTTAGCTATTTTAAAAGGAAAATGCTCTGTAAATCTCCTTGCACTTTTAAATTCGCTACTACATGACGCGGCCCGAAGCCTGAAGAAGGCCCAGCACATAGATGAAGTTGTTAGCCACCACGGACTGATTCAGCTGATAGTAAGCCACAGTCTCGCCCAACAACAAAGCACTTGGGAGGAATTGATTGAAATAGTCGAGGGGGGATTGGTTGTACCACCCCCAAAACTTGAACAGTCCTCCAGCACGCCGGAACGTTCAGAAAGACGCAAGGAGCCAGCAGCAGAAAGACATGCTGCTTTAGAATGGAAACAACCCTCCGGTATGCCAGAACGACCAGAAGAACCCAGAGAACCTGCTGGCACACCCAACCAACCTGAAAGACCAAGGAAATCAGCCTGGCTAGCTCGGATATGAGGAAGGCTGGAAAGGATTCAGGGAACCACGACCCAGCCAATCGAAATTGCGGACGAACCTCTAGAACTAGAAGGAGGATTATCTGAAGGAAATGTTGAGAAATCGGAGGCCGAGGCTGACCAGCCGGAAGGAGAAATTGAAAAAGGACATGAGCACTCTGAGGAAAAAATGGCCACCGAACAGAGCAACCAAGGAGATGAACACTCTGAGGAGAGGGAGGCCACTGAACAAGGCAATCAGGAAGAAGAAATAGCACAGCCAGGGGGTAGCCTATTGCAGGACCCTCCAGGTGAGGAGGAATTGGCAGCAGTTCTGGCCAATATGGGAGAATATGGCCAGCCCTCCAGCATAGGAGGTGTCCCTGACGATCCCGCAGAGGAAGAATTACTCGAGGAAATGCATGCAGAAAAGGCAGGGGAAGAAAACCTGCCTGGTTATGATAATAAAATGGAAGACAACAATCAGGGACAATCTGTCCCCAGGACGCCAGAAGATATCCCAGATGAAGAAGGAGCGAGCTTGAGGACCAAACCCTCTACCAAGACAAAGGAAATTAAGAAATTAAGAAAGAAGCAGCAGAGGTTGCTGGGCACTATAGCCAGACTCCGGCAGCAAATTCGAATGTTGAAAGGCAGTCTGAGAATACAAAAGACCGCAGGGAAAAGGAGGAGGACCACGACAGCAAGAACCTCGAGGATAAGAACCCATTTTGCTGGTCGAAACCCCATCAGGAGATCCACTGCCGAGGAACAGTCTGTTGTTCCAAATAATAATGAGGAACAGGGTGCTGTTCCAAATGACATGGAAGAACAAACGGAGGGTCAGACTGTTGTTCCATCTGGCCCTGAAGAACGGATGGACATTCCAATGGAACAGCAAGAGGCTCTGATGGCAGGAGGACCACAGCAACCCTTTATTCGCGTTAAGAAAGAAACAGAAAGCAAAGAGGTCCAAACAGAAGCACCACCCTCAGGGGTAATTCGGGTTCTAAATTCCAAGCAACGTAATAGAAAGGTCCAGGTTAAACTTCCAGCCTCTACGACCTTGTTGAAAAAGGATCCAAAAACCAGGACCTTGCATAAAATGATGAAGGAAGCTCAGCAAGAAGCTGAGCAGCTGCGAGAACAGACAGTCCCCAAGGAAAGATACGAAGAACTCCAACAGCAACTTCGAGACATCAGTCAGTCCGAAAGCCAAGCCTTTGAAGGATGGCAAAAGGAGCAGGAAAAGGTTGCTAAGGTAACTCGTCGATTAGATAGTGTTGTTAAGCAGATGGACACCGTGTGTTCCTTATATAATGATGTTTTGACTTGTAGGGCCCCTGCTAAAAATTATGCTTTATTTTTGCTTGAACAATATCTGAGATTAAAAATAAAAGCCGTTAGGGCAGGAGCACCTATCCACATCAACACTGTTAATGATTTTATAGACTGTTGCAAGCATTATGGAGTTAAAGTTCAAAGGTTATTATGCGAGTTTTACCTGCACAATCTTGTGCTATACCAGGAAACTGATTTAAATCCTGGCCCTTTTGTTGGCGATATACAATTCCAAGCCTTTATCTCATTTGGGGTTAATCAGCTGAAGTGGCTCAAAGCTTACAACACCTTCCAGAGATAAGAGAATAGCTTAGATTTATGGGTACGAGCTGAACCTAGAGACCCAGTGATGCTATGGAGAGAGCATAGGAGTCTTATGAGGATCCAGGTGTCATTGAGATATTAGGTCCCATGCACGAAGACTTAATCCGAAATAGTCTGGAATATTTCCTGACTATTAAATACCTTGCCATCGATGCTGCAAAATTTCGATACCGGACCTCTAACCCAAACATCCAGCTCAGGGAACCCTTCAAATATGAGAATTTTGAGCTGGCTGCAAACCGATTGAGCCTCTATGGGGAGCGGATTCTGCAAGCAGGGCCATCCTGGTTGGGGTATCGATTTCGCAGTCCAATTATTTGGCACCGTGCACCCGGATATCAGGTCTTATATGAGATGCCTGCAGATCAAATAGATCAGTTCTTTGACCATCTAGTTGCTCATCACGGTTGTCAGCCTCCTCGCGAGATCCCTTCTCCAGCCTATTCTCTCACCGCCTTGCATGTCAACTATAACGTTTTCATGAGGCCATGAAACAAGGTAAGCAGGGGGGTGTGTGGAGCACTTGGAAGGTATGCTTTTGACAAGAAATCTAATGGTTTTTCAATAATAATTCTAACCTTTTCTGCATTATGAATTCAAAGAAGATAAAGGATTTTGATAAAATATGCAAAGGTAGACAAAGGATGCTCAAGTGCTAATAATTGACGTTTTTCTATGCAAGAAGACGTGGAAGCAAGGAATTGTCGTTCAAAAGCAAGAAGCAAAGGGAAAATAACTGTTGTCCCTCCAGCGGGGAACCAGATGCAGACAAGATCAAGCAAAATTAGAGCCGAATAGCCCAGGAAAAGAATGCAGGATACCGGGTTGGAGAATGCATGAAAGAAAAGAGAAGAATTGAACGATTAGTGAATCCCTCAGGATCTTTGATCCTGAGGGATCGCTGCTTTAAATTATCTTTGATTATCTAGATATCTCCGTCATTTCTTTTATATAAAGGCACAGCGCCATTGAGCAAGGGGACAACTGTTTTTATAATTCTAAGTTTCAGAACAAACTATGATCATTAAGTCTCACTGAGACCTGATTTTTTTATACTTTTGTTGATGTGATTAATATAGGAGACTTGGTGTTCATTTCGTCTCTGCATCTGGAGTAACTTAAGACAGTGTACCATTGGCAGCTAAGGGCCCGGCTCCGAAGGACACTTGCTTTTGTATCATTATACGGTGATTTGCGTGTGGTTTTTTTATCTCTGTTATTTAAGTAATCTGATACATCTTTCATGTGATATGCTATGCTCTATTATAATTGATGTCTGAATGATTTCTTTATATCATTTCTCTGCACTGTACAATTGGATCTATTCGAATTCAATCTTTCGACTATCTCTGTAACAGGATGTTGGTATGAGTGTTATTGCCATTGGATCCATGTGAAATAATATTTGTGAGACTTGAAAGCAATATTACTTTGTTCAGAAACATAGTCATATCATTCATTATTCTCAGATTGCTATAATAGTGTAGAACATGTACATACAGATGAGGATTGTTGTTCCATAATTCATCAAGGATTGTTGTTCTATTTTATTACTGTTGTTCTATTTTATTACTGTTGTTCCATTTGATTACTGTTGTTCCATTTTAGTATTGCTGTTCCATTTTATTACTGCTGTTCTATTTTATTACTACTGTTCCATTTTACTGTTGTTCCATTTCCAGTTTGCTGTTCCATTTTACTTTATGTCGTCTCGCTTACTTGCCTTTGTTGTTTTGGTGTGAGAGAAGGTCCAAGGCTGTAGTGAGCCTCAGCAAGACGCTGCTTAGCTCCCAGACCTATAAGTCCATGCTCTAATTTCCTTTCTTCATCAGTTTCTAGAGGGATGGGTTAATGCTTCCGTACCCTTGACTGATCAACTGTCTTGTGTGATTCTATATTTTGGGGTTAGTTTAGTTACATCTTAGCGTCTGTTTCCTTTTGAATCATTAGAAAACTATACTACTGAGCATTACTCGGACAAATAGCCTCGAATTGAGCTACTCCTTGCAATAACAAAACGTTCCCAGATTGACTTATTAATGTGGGATAATTAGAGGTGTGAGAGAACCTAGTTATAGCTCTACACTCTCCATGACCTCTTTTGTTTGTGGGTGTTCTGAAAGAGGCAACTTTATTTGTTTCTTGAGAGCTACTATATTCTCATTCTTCTTCTTGATCAACTTTTCAGCAACTTTGATGTCATTTGGACCATGGCCCAACTCAATTACCAAGTCCTCCAATGACTTGATCCTGTTGTCTTTGGCCTGTGAGGAGGCCTTTTCCAATTTATATTGGGCTGTAATGTTGTCTAGTGAACTCTGTAGCTTGTGTGCAGCCATGGCCTTTACTGTCAGGGTGGAGTAGATCATCTCTCTAGCCTGTTTATGAAATTCTATCTCGTCAATGGGATGAACATCCTTGGCCAACACTTCAAAATCATTTTTCTGTAGTCAGCAGATGTTTTTGGCTACTGAATAGTAGGCTTCATAAAGGACACTTGGATTTTGCCTGCTTTGACGTCAAAAGTTGACATCAATCTGCTCTGATTGGCTGGTGTGTGCTTGAAGTATTGGGCATATGTTTTAGCCTTCAACTTCTCATTTCTCATTTTGATCTCCTTGTACCTATCATTGATATCTTTTTCCTTGTTTGCTAGCCTAGTAAAAGAAGAAACATTAACACTGAGCTATCTCTCAATCAGCTGAGTATTAGAAGTTGATGGCTTTTGTGTTTCTCCTGAAGTAGCTGTGGCTTTGCTCCTTTCCACCATTGTTTCAGTGTTAATGATTTCCACTAATTCAATGGTTTCCTCCTATTCAATCACAAAATTCAGCTTGGGCCTTTTTATGAGCTCAAAATGCTCATCTGTGGTTTCCATAGCAGAACTCAAACCCTCCTCCCTATTTCTCTCCTCATTTGCTGGGGTTTGTAAAATAGGAATATTATTCATGGGTTCCCCTAGTTGTGGAACCTGCATGAAAGAACTTTGGTCAATTTTCTTCTCAACATCAAACAATGTATTTTCTACATCCACTACCATGCTATCCATGTCAATTAATGTATTCTCCAACCATTCTAATTGGTTGGAAAATCTTTCAATATCAGGTCGAGGATGGTGGATGAAAGGCCCCAATTTGACCTTGATTCTCAACTTGTTTATGACCCCATGAGGGTCATACTGCCACATAAAGTTTTTCTTGAATTTCATGTCCTACAATATCTTGTCAGCCTTAGGTCCAACTTCTCTATTATTACATATGAAGGGGCCCAATTGATTTTTCATTTTAAATTGGGTTTTCTTCCTAGTAGTTAGGAAGTTGACTTCATATGAATTGATGATTTTCCTAAAATATTCCAATGCAGATATCCTCATAGGGAGGTATTTGGACAATTTATAAGGGGCAAGTCGGCATCCATAAACTCTAATTTATGTGTGGTTCTAGTACAGATACCAGTCTCCCACCTTGCTGTTCTTGGCCAATTGTAACACCCTTTTGATTTCTTGGTTGATTCTAGACCGAGGGGTACTGGTTAGCATGTTCATGACTGGATGGAAAAATGAATCGATGAAGTCCTTATAGGTGAATGTAGTGGAGTATGTCTGGATGAAGGGTGTCCAATAAATAACTGACCTTGGATTCCCTTTAGTATCCAATTTCTGGATGGTGATAGGGAATTTATTTAATTGATAATACAAAAACATATGAAATAATACTGAAGAGTACTTGAAAGCTCTCTTAGTTGGGAGTCTTGTGAACTATTCATGCATCCTATCTGCAATGAACGGAGCATAGTTGTACATGAAAACAGGAGGCTTGCTTGGGTTGAAAATGGAAAGAAAGGCCAGGATGACCTCATCCATATGCTCATCTATGGTATATCCTAAGATGCAAGAGAGAATGGTAATAATTTTTCTGCATCTCTTTGAAAAAATGGTGGCAGCATAAGGTGGACTATCTTTGGGAGTATGACAGTCTTCTATGATGAAAGTCTGGACAATTTGTGCTATTTTAGCTAGGTCTAATTTGACATATAGGTCTAGAAAGTCACCAATAGACAATGGGGTCTCATTTGAGCTTGGTTGGACCTGCAACATTTGGTTAATAGACTCTGCAGTGATGGTAAATAACAGCTTCTGGTTGGGGGAAACAATAGCTCTTTGTCTAGGAATATAGCAAGCATGACAAAAATGGATGATATCTGGGAAAGGATACACTCCTGGAAACAAATATTTGGGTAAATTAGATTCCCAAAGGTGGATGTCATCATTCTGGTTTAGGAATCTATCCTTACTCCGACAGTGGAGCTTTAGAAGGTAAGTTAGGGAAGAAATATCTTTTATTTGAAAATCCCTATTTGCTAATTCCAGGTGGTCAATGTTCAGGTGAGGGGTTGATAGAGGTCTCATGTCCAGAGAGGTTTGGGAAGGCATATTTAGGAGTAGAGGTATGAATTAGGCTTGTAGTGACTGTAGAAGTAAGGTTTGGAAGCCCTGGAACAGTGGGTTGGTAGTTAAAGTCTGTAAACGAAGGGTTTGGTGTATACAAGTAAATTACTCTTCAATTTAGGCAAATATATTAATTAATTTGAATTAATTAATCTTTCAATTGGATTGTACGCTTTCAATTTAAAGGGTCGTTCTGGTTTTCCCAAGAATACTTGGAAATGGGCGGTTTGGTTTGCAAACTAGTTTCAATGGTGAATGCAGAGGATATGGTGGCTTCAACTTTGAACTAGCTGCTCGAATTAGGTTTCTGAAGCTTCTTCAGGTGCCTAACAGTGGTAAAAGAGATTCGGGGTGTCATAGAATGGCTTGAGCAACAGTTACAGTGAAAATCATAGAAAAGAGTGAATTGGGGCTTTTCCGGCCTTTTAACGGGTAACAATCACATTTTGGCATGGAAAATATGAATGAACAATGGACAGTTTTTGGCTTTGGCAGGGAGGTGGTTTTCTAGACCATCGCACCACTTTTGGAGGGCAGGTGGTATTTTTTGCGAGCATACGATCTAGCATGGGGTTGCCACATAGCAAAACAGTGCCTAGGCAAAACCGTGAATCTCGTGTGCTCTCAGGCTGCTATTTGTCAGACAGTGAATGCGCACAATATGGATGTGCACTGTCGGATCTCGGAGTAGGAGATCAGATGAAAATCACATGGTTAAGATGCACGTAGGTTATCAAGACCGGGATTTGCAGGGTCTGGGACTTAATTACAAATAATTGTAATTAATTAATACATGAGGTAGGGATTAAAATATAAGCATTGGGTTTAATGGAGTGGGACTGGGGGTGATTGTGGCGGGGGTTTTTTACTACACCAAGGGGTGGTGGGTTAAAAGGGTTTATCGGGGAAATATGAAGCGGGGAGTTAATTAACTAATGCGGGGGAATAAAAACTTAGGATAAGGGGGCTTGTGTGGGTTTTGAAGGGAAATAGGGAAATTAATAAGGGGGGAAAGTAATATTTGCAATGGGAAATGGGTTTCACACTAGGGAAAGGGGGTTGTGGGTAGGGAAATGGTTTTTGAAGGGTAATTACTAGGGAAATTTGTGAAAGAAAGGGGTAAGGGTCAAAATGAGGGGAAAGGGTATTTTATAAGAAATAATGGGAGAATGGGGAAATTAGTAAGTAAGTATGTGGGGGTGAAATGCAATGAGGGGAAATTAATCAAACATGCTTGTGAATATATTTTCACTTTCATAAATGCTCCTGCACATGAAACATAGGATTAAGCATGATAAATGTGCTTTTGATTTAACAACCTTGTGCATATGCAACCTTTCTTCTACCTACCCTTTATTTATCCTAACATTTTTGTTTTCACTTTATTGTGGGCATTTGAGCTTGTAGACCCTTTATTTCATTTTCTTTTGACAAGCAAACTATATAATTCTAGCCTTATAACTTCCAATGGCTCAGATTAAGCTGATGAGCACATTTTTATTCTCTACCTAACTACTAATCTGCCAAGGTTAAACTGTTTGGCTAGATCTTTATTTTCTATCTATCAGCATAAAATTTAAAACATGAATGAGTCCAGATTAAGTTGTTTTACCATCATGGATTGTGGCATTTCTAACAAGATGCACACAACCTTATTTTGCATAGTAAAGTAAAATTTAGTGGCATTTAAATTTTCTCACTTTCATGATCTGTTTTATTTCTTTTTGGGGTTCATATTTTTCGCTTTTTTTATCCTTTTCTCTTTCTTTTTGTCCTTTGAGTATTCTTTTAGGACATACACTCTACATTTTTTAATTTTTTAATATGGAAAACATTTTGCAAAAAGCAAAAGTATGTACACTATTATAAGACTAACCATATCCAATTCAAAATTATGAATCCTATCATTATAGGACCCTAACAGATCCCGTGCTTGGTACGCTAAAATTGACAACTATTTCACTGGGTTGGGTTTCACCAAAAGTGAAGCATATGTGAAACTTTACCGTATTGTGGTTGAACATAAATTGTTGATTATAGTATTACATGTCAATGATTTGATTCTAACAGGTGATGAGAAGCTGATAAAATCTTGTAAAGAGGATCTTGCAAGACAATTTGAGATGGACCTCGGGCTCATCCATTACTTTCTTGGTGTGGAAGTATGACAAGGATATGAGGAACTATTTGTCTCTCAAGTCAATTATGCCAACGAGATACTGAAGAAGTTCCACATGGAGAGCATCAAACCCATGTATACTCCTCTAGGATGTACTTGGAGGAAGGAAAATGCTACTTTAGGTGAATAGTGGAGGCTATTATTTATAGATAGCTTGTGGGTTCACTTATGTATTTGGTGAACATACAACCGGACATGTGTTTTGCAGTTAAACAACTTAGCCAGGCCATGGTTAAGGCAACCAAACTTTATTGTAAGGAAACTAAACATGTGTTGAGATACCTCAGGGGCACCACTCAGTTTGGTCTTGGGTATAAACGAATAGAGGGAGTGAAGCTTCAAGGCCTCACAAATGTAGATTGTGTAGGGAGTCCATCCAACAAAAAGAGCACATCAGGGGGAATCTTTAGTATTGGGTCAACAATAGTTTCTTAGTACAAAAGGAAGAAGAGATCAGTTGCACTCAGTTCAAAAAAAGTGGAGTACATGGATGTTAGTCAAGTAGCTTGCGAGGCTATTTGGATGTGGAAGATTCTTGTTGGTTTATTTAGTTAGAAGATGGATTCTATAGTGCTTTACTATGACAATCAAAGTTGTATCAAACTCTCTAAGAATCTAGTTTTTCATGATTGGTCTAAGCATATTGACATCTGGTATCATTACCTATGAGATTGTGTGTAGAGGAGAATCATCTTGTTGGAGTACTA